>VZTR01008894.1:156733-174430 GCA_013400775.1 Chaetops frenatus
CGCGCCTCGGCTCCGGCCCCGCCCATCCGGGCCGGCCGCCGCCGCGCGGCCACGGCATGGCGGCGTCGCGGGAGCGCGCCCCATGAGGGCGCTCCAGCCTCCTGCCGGTGCGACGGAAGGCGGCACAGCAGCCGGAGCCGTCTCCGGTCTCGCCGGCCGGTACCAAGTTGTGCTTGGGAGAGACGGAGGCCTGCGGAGGTATTCAGTGCCGCAGGCCCTGCGCCCACGGAGCTGCAGGGCAGCCCTGCCCCACCCAGCCTGTCCGAGTCGGTATGAGACTCCAGCGGACACTAAATGTTCTCTCAAACACTTCACCTACCTTATCAGCAAACCTCCTTAACTCATGGTCAGCCCCGTTTGGAACTTCTGCACAGACAAACCCCTCAGGGCCACGATAGCCCTGAATCGAAGGAAGGAGATGGGCCCACCCAATCTTAGGTCAAGACTAGGCAACTGGGACAAAACCAAACACTGACAGAATGGTGCAGCCAGTATTGTTGACAAAGCCCAACTGTTATTCTGCACATAAATAAGGTTGTCTATGCACCCAAATAAGAGTATAGTACATGCCCAATTACACAGATTCCCTGTGATAAGCATAAGGTTCACAACAGCTATTTCCTCCCCTGACTACCAGACATCTTGCAGTCTAGTAAAGGAAGTCTAGAAAAGCCAGTCAACTGAGATATAGGGAGTGGGGAGAAAAAGGAGGGGAAAAAAAGACACATTGTATATTTATATAGTTCACAAAAAAACAAGCAAGCTCTCTGAAGAAGCCTTTTTTTTTTTTCTTGCACATAGAATTCACAGTATTATGGAGAGAGACTGCAAGCCCAAGACAAAGTAGTCTTATGGGCTACCTGTTGAAAATGATGGAGAATGCATCAGTGTAATGCTGTGCACTGCCCACAGCATTTATAAACACGTGTTACTTATTTTTGATATTCTAAAATTACAGCTAATAAAATTACAATCAAACACCATTACATATTCATGATGGAATATTCAATTTGTTTATTCCTACTGACTACTGAAGAAAATACTAAATATATCAGCTATATATATTTTTACAATGAGGCATCAAAATACTTCATATAGTACCAAGTTAACGTCTGTTTACCTTACATACGACTGCATGCATTAGCATTGGGGAACATTCCCAGAAAATAATTAAAACTCACAGCAAGAAAAATGGAAGAAAATAAAGAGGTAAATAAGAGCACCATCATTACTAAGATTGATCAAAGTTAAAAATGTAGTTGTTCTGCAGGCTTAAGTGAGACAAAAATAAGAAATAGTATTATGTCTGTTTCATGGTTCAGGTCAAGTTAAGTAGTCTGGCTATACAAAATCCTCTCTGCCCTCGTAGACACCGATAGAGAACCTAAGCATTAAGAAACCAAGTATTATATAGTTAGCAATAGTCAATTTGACTATGTAGAAAAGTCTCCTCTTTTCAAGCCCGCAGTTCTGTAATACAATTGCCATAATGCTACAAGGTATTCAAATACACTAGCAGCCATACATTCCATGCTCATGCTCTGTAACACATGGAAGCTAGTAGTTTACTACTTTGAAAAGTTTTAAGTTAACCAACAGAATCCCTGTCCCAAATACAACTAGTAATGCATTCTTGAAGAGACCTCTTCTCACATCCAAAATACTCATTACCTTTCCCAACAATTAAAGGGGAGGTATAAAATAAGATTTGACATGTTTGCATATAAAAAAGGGCAGATTGAGTCTACAGGAGTGATAGCAGTGAATCAATTAATCAGACCAAGCTGAACAAGTTGAACAAAACACAGAGCACTGCAAACAATAGTACTACAACACATCTAGTAACAATATTCACAGGTCACATGCAACAGAATGGCCACCTTAGTATACAGCCCATATTGAAAGATTTTAGAAATAAGTACACAGAAACAACTCATCATGAGCTTCAGCACTGCACCAAGACACTTAACACAGTAGTTGAAAATGGTACTCTTTAGGTGTACTTCATGATATAGCCTGCTTTTTCATTCTGGTATCTACACATATATAAGATACAAAGAGAGATGCTGGATGCCCCATCCCTGGAAACATTCAAGGTCAGACTGGACTGGGCTCTAAGCAATCTTCTCTAGTCAAAGATGGCCCTACTCATGGCAGGGGGACTGGACAACATGATATTTAGGGGTGCCTACCAACCCAAATTATTCTGTGACTATATGAAAATGAAATCTCACAGGATTTATCTTCCCTACACATTCTGTTCAAGTGCCATGGACTTGCTTTAAACATGAGTAATACACAGTTTTTCCAGTAACAAAGGAAGACGATGCACTTTCACATGTTCATAGGAAGCTATGAAAACATCTCTCTAGGCTACAAACCTAGACAAGCAGTTAGTTATTCACTCCGATCCTTTGGCTCTCGGTATTTCCACTGGATATATTCAAAGATGTCTTTTTCACATTCTACTGGCAGGGCCTCTCCAGCAACTCCTGTAAGCAAATTACACAGGCTACTTGAAAGGTGCAAAGTCTGTACCATTCAGAAATGCCAAAGGCATTGGAAGATTAAGACAGAACTGCTGTAGGTAAAAGACCTAAAAAGCCCACCCAGCACGACCTCCCCACCGTCCACGAACTTTTCATAGTGTTTACATACTGATTCTTATAAGTGTCAAAGGAAATAAGGTAATGAATTAACTTTGGGGCCATGTGGTTATGCAGTCAAATAAATTTAAAATTGTTTTTAGGTATATATAGTCACCTCTGCTCCAAAACAAAGCAACTGAAGGCCATGACATACCCTGTGAAAAGAGTAGGAAACCAAGTATGTGCTGTGCATGGCAAAGAAAAGATCTTAAAATCAGTGAGACTTTAAGTAGATTAGGTAGCCCAAAGAGGTAACTTTGTGCCACAGAGCTGCCTGTATGTAAGTAGGCTGCCCTTTCTTGCTGTAATGGTGCCCAATACCAAAAAGGACACTGTGGAAAATTTCACAAACTATAGCATTTATCAGAAGTATTTCCAAAACATTGCAACCAGTTGAAGGAGATCACACAAAGTGCATAACTAGAAAGAACACTCTGTGCAAAGGCCCAGACTGACCAGTAACACCCAAGCGGCGTATTGTATATTCATTGATTGTGAAGCCCATTTCCAGAGCATGAGTTCTCATGTTCTTATTGAATATATCACTTCCTGTGAAGTACAGTACACCACAGTAATACTGATCTTTCGGGATAAGCCTAGAATAAAAAGTAGAAGCAAAGACTCAGAACAAATATATAACAAAGAAGTAACAAGCCATTTATAATTCAGTCATTCAGACACTTGTACGTTTACTTTGCATTTATGTGTCTACGTTCTGCAACTCTCTACATTTAATTTTCCCACAAGCCAGATGCAAGAGTGAAAGGAACTGCCTATGAAAGAAAGGTTCAGCATACCCTTACCCAGAAGTTATTGGTGTTCAGCCACTACCTGGTTACAGTGCTTGCACTCCTGCCAAGAATCAATATCAAAGCAGGATGATAAAATAGAACACAATTCTGAATCGAATATCGTGATTTGAAGCACAGCATTATTGCTAATAACCTCTTGTAGTTACTGGCAGTTGTCCAGTGGCTGCCACAATGCAAAGGCATCAGAAACCTCGTAAATGCCATGTTTTGAGCATGGAAGTAGAGATCTGAATGCAAAGATTGATGCAAATGCCTACTCTGTAGCAGACAGCTAAACTAGGGGTTTGGGTGGGGGGGTTTTGATGCGTGTACCTGATGTCAATTCTCCTATGTGGATAGGCTGTTCCATCTTCTTTATCTGGCAGCTGACAGACACCCTGTGAGGAAGTAAGGCAAGCAAGAAATTCAAATGCAATTACACAGATTTGAGAACCATCTTTACCTCCCCACCCCTAAACAATCTCTAAATAATCCTCAGTCATCCTGGAAAGCAAAGTTAAATCACTGCTGAATTGCATAAGTATTTTACTAGAACAGCCAGATAGTGAATCACTATTTTACACTGTTACGAGAATTGTTGTTCAATATAGCATATAACTGCTTCTTAAATTTTTATTGCACCAGGAAGGATCACAGGACTCCTCATTTTCCTGTCGTGATTATCAGGCTTTTCAGTATGCACAGATATCAGCAGGTTAAGAAAAGAAAAAAAGCCCTGCACTGTCAGAATGGGGTCTAAAAAATGTTAATGTTCTTGTAATTCATTACTTGCTTTCGGCATCCCACATAATCCCTATTATATCCTAAGTCTAGTATCTTAAATCTGTTCTGCAGCAAAACTGACACAAAATGAGACAAAATTATATTATGTATTAGACAAAATCAGGTAAACATGAGCTCCAAGATCAAAGCTAAATGTTTCCAAGATCCTGAAGACACAATTACAGAAGTGGTCACTGGTTCAACTGAAGAAGTTGTGCTGAGGTTCCAGGAAACAGCCAGCAATATAGACATAATTGACATTATGTGATGAAGGTTATGTCAGCAGGGTTCAGAACTACACAAATACCTGTACACTTCCTAATACTGAAATCTTACCATAAGGTATTCCCTAAGACTTAACTGCAGGAAATTCTTATGAGGTGCAAGCGGCAGAATTTAAAAGCACATATCACCCCACCTCCAATTCCAGCAGTCCAAGCAATATATCTTGTATTCATTCTAGCTTCTGTCAGGAGAAGTAATCCCCCCACAACACCTTTCACCACCAAAAAAGCTCTTACCATGAATTTTGTGTCACCTTTAGACAGCATATCTGTGACAAAGTGGACTTTTTCCAGTTGTTCTACAACCTGACGCAAAAGTTTTGACTAGGAACAATGATAACAGAAGAAGAAATTACTTCACAAATAACAAGAATATCTTACCTATTTACTAGACAAAGGCTCATATAAGTACAGGACATCATCATAATTATATGTACTATTCTACATGAAATTTGACCAAAACAGAAAAAAAAAGTAACAATAATAGTGGGAAAAAGCTAATAAAATTACAGTTGTGCAACATAACAACAATTTCCACCAACACCCCCATGTGAGATTGCCTTTAGTTGGAAATGAAAAATCTGATTCAGCTTGTAAACAATAAACCTATGGAAGGGACACAAGGAAAAAAACACTGCCATTAATACTACTTCAGTTAGTCTCAAAAGATTACAAGGGCAGCAGGACAGTTCCCTATCGTCTAAATGATTATGGTTACATAAAGAGATACTCAGTCTACCTTTAATCCAGCTAGCTTTACAGTTCTGCATTATAAAATTGAATGAATTCAAGGGCTTGGAGGAATGTGTATGACAGGAAGAGGAAGGACAGAAGAGTAAAAATAAACATATTGAGTAGCTCTGCAAGAGAAACACAACCTAATGCATGGACCTGAGAAGTAATTGCAACTCCTCAAAATAAACATAGTGATCCAAGAGAAAAGTTGAATATTACAGTAAATACAAAACCACAAAAAGCTGCAATACAAGTCTGAGACTATATGCAATGCACAGTACTGATCCACAGCATCTGAGAAACACACCTGTTTGGATGATTCAGATGTGAAACTGGGATGGGTTAGGAGAACATCCATATCACCACTTGACTCTGCACCTAGGCAAGAAAGAAGCAAAGAAAAATCCCTGTGTGTGGCAAAGTATACTAATGTTGATGAATATACATCTTACCTCTTCTTGTAAACATGTTTTTCTAGCAGAAAATGGTCACTATTCAAGATATTAGCAAAACAAAAAAAAAAATTTTAAAGTAAAATAATCTTGTTCTTTCATCAAAAAGTTCATATTCCCCATACCTAAGAAAATATCCAAGAATTTCTTGCTGTACTCTATAGGAATGAAGCACAAATGCTGTTACACAAAGCAAACAATTCAATTTACAACATACTACTCTTTATGGGGGAAGGGTGGAGAAGCAAGGATTTATGTGGGTGTCTCATCACTGAACTAGCTAATCAAGACAATACCAACAGGAAAGGCCAGGTTCCAGCATGAACTCTCTCAAGAACAACATAAACAGTAACTTGTCTTGCTTATTATCCCAAAATTAAGATAACAAGATCACAGATCACCAACCTCGCCTAAAACTGCCACAGACTGTAGCAATATAGTTTGGGTCCAGCTTCTTTATCTCTTTCAGCACAATTTCCTATGTAAAAAGCAAAGAAGCATGTTTAAAGGTATCAGTCATTCACTGGCCATCAGTACCTCACATTCTTAAGAAAGAGTTTCTTACCTGCATTTGCAGCATTTCTTCCCTTGGGATTCTTTTCTCAAAATCTTCAAAGTATCTGCAAATATAAAAATAAAAGTATCTGAAAGAGTGGCTGGGGCAGGATCATAAAATTTTAGTCAATTAAATGTATATAAGAGGAAAGAATGCAAACTAACACTCTTGTCACATCACAAAAAGCTCCTGACTCTCATCAAACATCTTAGAAAATCATCTTTCAAGGCGACAGTAAAAACTCACAACCGCAAGTCTGACAGTGCTCAGAACATGGTTTCAGTATTTCCACTGTATATCAAGAGCTGCTATGAGGTGAGAGAAGTACTACCATATAATCAATTGGTTAATATTTACATAGCCCTCTGAAAACATAAAACGTTCCTGACAAAACTCAGCCCACCAGTGAGCAGGAGGAACAGGTCCCCCACCATGGCCAGAGGTGACCTATGTTGGAAGGAGCTAAATGGAAGCTTGCAACTCCAATACAGCTCCAGATATATTTGTCTTCCACTGTAAAACTCAGATTGTCAGCACACTGCTTGACTGTGGAGAAAAACAGGCCAAGTGAAACACCATTTGGTTTTATTTGGTTCACTTGCAGCTTCTGACAAACACAGCTATGTTTCTTCCAGAACTACCACACCAAACAGACACTTAACAAGCAGCATTTAAGCTGGTGGGACAAACACACATTCTGTGCAGCATTCTCAAGTTCAGACATGCAAAGGTCTTACTTTGTTCACAGCACATAACAAAAAAACAGCCTAGGCCACTTCTATGCAGATTGTGAAGAAAGAACATCACAACCTCGCTGAAGTGATTCTCCATGAGCTAACTAAAGAAGTCACTTGATATTAACTGCCCTCTGAATGGAGACTAAGCCTTTCAACCCCAATGAAACAGAAGCTCTAAATAACTGCCGACAAGCATGTAGAGCACAGAGAGAAGAGAACCTTACTCAGCCTGTGTAACCTTACATTACATCCTGGTGTCTGAAGGAGTCATTAAAAATGCCAAGCACTAGTACCCAAAAAGCTTACTTCAATCCAATTCGCTGGTGATGGGTCAGCTTGTGCTCAATTTTTCTTAGATCTAGAAAAAAACATCCAGACAAAATACTTAACTGAGGACTAAAAATCTTACAGTAAGTTTCCACCGATGCAAAGATGATGCACATAAAGAATATGTAATGAAAATACAACCTAAAAGGAGGGAATTTCAAACTACCTACACAACAGCTGATAGGATGACCACAAATGCACAGAGCACTTCTGATAAAGACTTAATAGACCACCAAGGAGCCAAAATCTTTGTTATCTTCCATGTAACCCACCTGTACTTTACTTTGGATATGTATGAAATGTCTTAAGCCTGTGTACTAGCTTTAGCATCTTACACACCCTTCCTCAAAGCCTAGGGCATATATGTTACCACAGTACCACTGTGGAAGAGGCAGCTTGACAGAAAAAAAGAATACTGGAGTGTGGAGTAAGGCCCCAAATTTACACTTACCTTCTAAAGTCTTAATTCCTTCCTCAACAAACTTCCTAGCAGCAGCAGGACTGCAAAGAGACAAGGCAAACTGGTATCAGAAACAGCAAGAATCTTGGAACACTGAATAGGACATTCCAATTCTTTATAACTGTCTAGGTTCCTAAAGACCAAGACTGAGGTTCCTTGTGATGCTTACATCTTTTCAGCATACTCATTTTCAGTTTATGCTTTCAATCAGCAGAGATGCAAAGCTTGGCCTGCACATTTTTTAGCATTGATATAGCTATACAGTGATGTATAATTGCAAAAAATTAAATAAATCAAATAAATTAAATATTGCCAAATAGGCAATATTGCTTCAGACAATAATACCAAATGCATGATTACATTGCAGCAGAGTCCTGATGGGCTTTTTTGTTTGTTTTGTTGCCTGCTTCAAGGCTCTGCTTCTCCTTTTACAAAAACCCTGAGGCCAGAGTCTCACTTCCACTTTTGTCGAACTTTCATGGTTCCATTCTTAACCAACATCTCTCTCCTTCCCCTCTCAGCTTGCACACAGGAGCTTTCCACCTCCACTCCTGTACCACAAAGTCTGTAATTGATGATTCTATACCCTTTTGTCTCAGTCAATCCTGTAATCACAACTAGAGTGTGTCATTGTGGGCATTACATCATCAGCTCAGGCTCATTCTCTTCATTATATGCAATCACCCAAATTCTGCTCATAAGTCTATCAAATGAACAGGAGAAGGGAAAAAAAACCCCAAAAAACACCACAAGAAACTTTTACCCAATGCCAGTGACTCGTGTCAGGAGATTGATAGAAGCACTTGTATCATCTTGTCGAATCTACAAAAAAACAATGCAACCCAAATCCTTCTTTACTCCATTTGCAATAAACAAAAACAAACAAACAAAAGCCTTGAGAAGATAAATCAGCTTAGTCAGACTCTGGTTAGGAGGTTCACTATAAGTCACTGCAAAACAGTACCAAGGGTAGTATGGCATATCACAATAATATCACATGTAACTAGCCTGAAAACTGCCCAACTATCCATGTTAAGACGAACAGCAGGCCTAAAGTGCAAAACTCCACAGCCTTCCAGACACAGAATTCCACTTCTGACAGAAGACCTGCACATGCTGATTATGTAAGCTAAAATATTTTCATAAATAGACAGTTTTGAGGCTTTGGCTGAGCTTCTCAATGCTTGGTATCTACTCACCATTCACTCTTGTGCTCACCATTCCTAAGACTCTCCAAGGAAAACAACAGAAATGTGCAAAGCAAGCAGGCTACTTTGCAAGTTATCAAGAAAAGCAACTATTGAGAAACACAGAACAAGAGAAAGAAACCCACCTTTTCCAATTTTCGTAGTTTTCCAGTGGATAAGAATTCATCTATCTTTTCAGCTATTTTAGCACCTACTCCATCCTAAATATTGGGGGGTACAAACAAGTTAACTTCAAAACCACTTGAAGTCATTATATGTGAGAAGCAAGGAAAACTCCCTAGAATTTAGAGTCCAGAAAGAACTACGGGGCACCCAAGACCACAATAAAATACTGGACCTTAAAAGAGCACAAGAATTCAAGGGTACGACACATATGGCATAAAATCTGTAATGCAAGGGCTATGTCAAGTTTCCCCGAAGCAATAATCTGGAATAAGGTTTTGATTCTTACCGCTCAAGATTTCTGAATTAACAAGCGAATAAGAGAGCAAAGGGGAAAGATACTTGTACAGGCAGAGATTCAGACGGGATGCCCAGTTCCAGCTCTGAAACCTCCACAGTGGCTACAGAGTGGCCATATCCCCGTTCCCGAACTCTGACTCGAGTACCGGAAAGAGGCGCTGGCAGAAGCGGGGCTGCCCCCACGCTTCCCAGGAACCTCTGGCACCTCATCCCCTCTCCGGCTGCCCCAGATCCTCCCGCCGGCAACCCAGGCACGAGCACCTACCAGCTTCTTGGCTTCAGCCCCGCTCCGTATCTTGCTCGGATACCGAGAAATGACCGAGGCCGCTTTCCTGCGGAACAGTGCCGGTCAGCGCCCGAGCGGGCTAGGGCCCGGGACAGGGGCGCGGCGGCAGGAAGGCGGTACCTGTACGCGTTGTACTTGTGGATGGCTCGGTTCACGTTGCGCTCGTAGTTAGCCAGCTCTGCAGGAGAACCGCGGTGAGAGCAGCAGGCCCGCGGCCCTTCCCACCCATAGAACCGACCGAGCGCACACACCTACCGGTGAGGAAGTCGGTGATGCCCTCGTTGGGGCTCTCCTGGGGAGCTTTGCGCTTGCTCATGGCCGGCACCAGCACCGAGCGCCCGCCGGAGCTTCCGGCAGTGATGGCAGGGAGGCGTTTCCGGCAGTGGCGTCACAGCGCCAGCCCGTGCCGGAGGAGGATGGGTGCGTGGTCAGTGGGCTGCTAAACATCGGTCTGCTGTGTCACAGCCTTCCTCACCGCTTGATGTCATCGGAGCTCTTTTTTGCCCAAGCAGCCAAGTATTATGGGCTTCAGGTGCCATCACCTGGTTCTCGAATGTCCGCACTTACCGGCCTAACCCCCCTAACACGCCTCTTTTCATGCCTAGCACGCATGCGTCTGCCTCATAGCTGAAATTTTGGCCACCCTGCTTTAGCGGCACTGTTCCAGGCTGCATCGGCAGCTCTGGTCTAATACCGAAGTAACCCAGTTTCAAAATACTAGAATACCGAGTTCCGAAATATCAAAGTAATCCAGTTTTACAATACCAGAATATCAAGTTTCAAAATACAGCTGCACACTCAATTTGTAAAATCAACACTTCCTCTTCTTCCCCAGTAATCAATGGGTCGGCTTTCTGGGGCTTTGAGCACTCCCAGTTGCACCCACCCAACGGAAATGGTTTACAATAATGTTATTCAGGCATAATTTTGGGGAAAAGCATTTCTACACCAGAACTCACAGAGATCCCACAGGTTCCCTACCTCTATTCCCAACTTACAAAATAAAAACTAAATTATTTCTTCTAATGCAAAAGTTTTCCATTTTTATTCCTACTTAGTCCCCATGCCAGGCTGTGGTAACAGATGGCCTCAATTAAACACTGCAATTTATGCAAAGCAGCCTCTGCAGGAACTTGGCAGTGGGACAGGTGATGGTATTCCTGGCTACATAACAGAAGGTGAGCAGAAGTGTCTTTGTTCCCTGCATGTAAAGCGTGACAATGCATTTCACTTGCAGCCCTCTATTTACACATAAAGTCATTGAATCATTGTAGAAGGGTTTGTGTTGGAAGGGACCTTAAAGCCCATCTTGTTCAACACCCTGCCATGGGCAGGGGCACCTTCCACTAGACTAGAGTCTATCATACCTCATACATCTGCAGCAACCCTGTCAGTCATTGCCAGGCCTCTAACAGGTGCTGGCTAAAGAGAAAACTATTTCTGTGGTATGAAAGCTTTCTACAAAATAGTCAAAATCAAGCTTAGAAACACTGTGCAACCCGGTGCTTTGAATTCCTAAAGAACACAAATATATCTTATAATTTTACATATTTTAAAAGCCTATGTATAGGCCTTATAGTTCTCTTCTGCACTTCTTGTTTTAGTGTCCTCCAACAAAACAAAAAAAGGAGGGAGCAAGAATTTAAGGGAATTATCTCATGCATTTTTCACTTACAACATGTAAAAATAACTGCAATGCAAGACACCTTGCTCCAAATATTATTCATTTTATTACGGGACAAATCAATACAGAGCCTTGAAGGAGGTTAAAAATACAGGCATGAAATAAAGCTGAGTGTTGTTTCCCATGGAAAACTGTCAGTGTTTATGTCCAGAGGCCTGAGGCCAGGCCAGGCGCCTGTGTCCAGCACTGGGCTGCCACCTCCTAAAACCGCAAGCAAGCAGGATTTTTCCCACACCAAAGCTTCCAATAACTATAACTCTGGCTGCCCTTGGAGTGCCAAACACCTCCTGCAAACTGACATCAAGAAACTGAGGTGGTGAGTTTTGTTTTAAAGGGCCCATGTCCAGGGGCCTGTGTCCTGGAGTGGGCTTCTGCCACCTAAAATTGCGTATGGAGCAGAATTTCTCCCTGAATAAAGCTTCCAGCAACTAGGTCTCTGGTGGCCCTTGTAATCCCAAATGCCTCCTCTAATCTGACATCACACAACTGAGGGGGTGAGTGTTGTTTCCCTGGAAAAAGGGCAGTGTTCATGTCTAGGGGCCTGAGGCCAGGTCAGGGGTCTGTGTCCGGCAGTGGGCTTCTGCATCCTAAAAGTGCAAACAAAGTATTTCTCCCAGACCAAGGCTGCCAGCAATTAGGACTCTGGCTGCCCTTGGAGTGCCAAACGTCTCTTCCAAACTGACATCAAGAAATGGGGATGGTGAGTTTTGTTTTACAGGGAAAAGGGCCAGCATTTGTGTTCAGGGGCCTTTGTTCAGCAGTGGTCCTCTGCATCCTAAAATTTAAATAATTAAATAACTAATTTAAATTATTAACTAATTTAAAAGCCCTGAGAGGCTGCAAAACACCCTAAAAATTGCTCTAAAATTCCTAAAAAATATCCTGAAAAGGCTCTAAAAAACCTTAAAATATTCCTAAATTCCTGAAAATGCCCAAGAAAATGCTAGAATTTCCTTTAGAAAATCCTAAAACTCTTAAAAATGCCCTGGAAAAACTCAAAAATGGCCCTTAAAATGCCCTGGAAAAACTCAAAAACTGCCCTAATAAAACCAGAGAAATGCCTTGAAATGGCCCTAAGAACCCTAGTGATTTCTGAAATTCCTTAGAGGCCTTAAAAGCACTCTGAAAAGGCCCTTAAAAACCCTAGACATTCTGCAGAAAGCCCTGAAAAAACCTGAAAAGGCCCTAAAAACCATAGAAATTCTCTAAATGTTCCTACCTAGAATACCCTAACTCTAAAAAGTTCTTAAAATACTCTAAAGGGCCAAAGTATACTCTAGAGATACCCTAAGATTAGGTAAAAATCCTTAAAAAAATCTTGAAAAGATACTAAAAAAACCCTAATAATTCCAAAAGCAACCTTAAAAATACTGTAACCCTATTCCTTAAAAAGTCCTGAAACCACCTTAAAATATCCTAAAGGAACATTTGAAAAAATCCTATAAATAGCCTTAAGAACCCGAAAAATTCCTTAAAAGTACACCAAATAGTCCTTAAAAACCCCTAAAAATATCCTAGACATCCTAAAGCCCTTGCTTTGCCTCCCAAACCTCTCAGATGCTCTTTGGCCTCTATGTAACACCCTCGAGCCTTTCTGCATAGCCCCCACCATCTTTGCAACAGCTCACCACCTGTGGGTGTTGTCCCTACCTTTTTTCTTTTGGTGTTGTTCTCCTGTTATCACTGCGGGGTCCTCCTTCTTCTATGGTCGCTGCCACAAGTGATGAAATGGCAGCCGCCAGAGTCTTTTCATAACATCAGCAGGGTGATGGCAGATGTCACGCAAGGTGACCCCGTGCAGGGGGCAGGGAGACATGACCCTCCAGTGTCCTTGGAGGCAGAGTGGGGGGCATGGACATGGGTGGAGTCAAACCCTGGCGGGCAGTGCGATGGTGGGCAGTGCGATGGGTGGCACGAGCAGAGGAGCTGGGGGCAGAGGTTGGGTGAAGAGCTGGGGACAGTCTGGGGGGTTGGAGTTGAGGATGAGCAATAGGTGTGGCAGAAGAGCAAAAAGTTGGCTAATTAACTAATTATATAATGAAGTAATTCTCCAATTAACTGATTAGTTGTCTAATTAGTTAATTATCTAATTGAATTGGTGCTCCAGATGGGAGTAGGGGTGTAGTGATGAATTAGAGACCCAGTGAGAGTTACACCCTTCATATCATTACTATTGCATTCCACCCTACTTAGTCACTGTGGAGTACTACTCAGTAATCACTAAGGAACAATTACACAAATTAACAAAAAATTATCCCGCTTATCTATCTATGCTGCCAAAACAGAAGTTTTTGTTCTTACCCTGTCTCTATCCTTTACACTCAATACAGTTGTAGCAAAAAAGGTGTCATCATTTCCCTGAAGAGTTTTCTTCTCCACCCAGCCCTTTACTCATCTTGAATTCAAGTCAGAGAAGCTAAACAGCTGCAGCTCCTTTGAGAGCTTTTATACCTGGTGGTAATTTCCTCCTCCCTTTTCCCAGGCATTGTGGGAACGAGAGGTGGGGTCCTGCCAGGGGTATATTAACCCCAGCCCTTGGCAAAGGAGCTTATTTCCTCTTTGGGCTCCACTGGAATAGGAATTCTCTTTGTATTTCAAGGAAGGGCATCTTTCAGCTTATCTCAGCTTTTTTTTCAGCAGATGCTTTTGGTATCTAAAGCAACAGAGGCTTTGAAGACTCTGAAGAAGACAGCATTGAAAACAAAGAGCATTTAGGCTCATAAATTTCAGCAAGGTGCTTTTGTAATTTCAGTTTTTGTTGTTGGTGGATTTTTTTTAGGAGTGTTGTAACTTCTGGATTGCATTGACTATGAACTTGAAATTTTTTCAGTGCATTCATTGTGTCACAAAAGGGACCTGCCCTGTGTCAAAGATGATGTCTGAGCTTAAGGCTTCTGATGGGTAAGTTGAGGATTGTGAGCAGGGAACCTGGTTAGGAGTCACTGGGGGGAGGCATTTGAAGGCAGCATGGGGCCCTGTAAGGCTTTTCCACAAGTGCAGTAGATGTGTTCGCATATCTTATGGCACACGAGTGTGTACACCGCACTCATAGAAACTCCACATAGCTTTGCCTCTTGCTAACCTAGGTGCTAATCCTAATAACAGCTACAGCCTGAGACTTAAGGACCTAGGCAGGCTTAGAAGAGGGTGAGAGCTGACTTTTTGGGATTTGGCCCACATGCCACTAAACTCATACACTGACTTTTGTTTTCTTTTTTGTAACTGACTAAGAGGCTAACTGGTGATTGCAGGGCCTTCTGAGGCAGCCTCATTTCAGGTCCAATGTGGATTCATGTTGCTGGTCCTCCAAAAGGTAAGTCAGGGGCCACAGCCTGGTGATGGGATGATAGCAGGTTAGTGGATTGGAAATTCCTGGGACAGATTTAAAAATTATAGAGGAAAGGGTTATTGTCTAAGGGGCCTCTCAGGACAACTAAAGGGAGTGGCTCTACTTTTGACTGCAACCCTAGGGTGTACAGCGCAGAGCAGTTCCACTCTGTCCTGTGTTCTCTACCATCTCATGTTGTCTAGCATGTCTTTGGGGTCCCTTGGATCAGATATCTCTGCCTTTTCCCTTCAAGGGCCTTATTACAAGAAACTTCCTGTGAAAAATGGCACAAAAATAGCCAAACATGCCCAAAAATCCACCCAAAATCCCCCCAAAATAAAGCAGGAGACCCAAAAATGTTCCAAAACAGGGAAATCCCAGGAAAAATAGCCCAAATATGACCCAACACGGCTCTGGGATGAGCTAAACTTTCTCAGAAAAATGACGCCAAAATGGCCAAAAATGCCCAAAAATCCACCCCAAATCACCCTAAAATAAAGCAGGAGAACCCAAAATGGTGAAATTCTGGGAAAAAATGGCCCAAAACTGACCCAAAATTATTCCAGGATCAGCCAAACTTCCTCAGAAAAATTACCCAAAACCAGCCAAAAATGCCTCAAAATCCATCCCAAATCTCCCCAAAACAAAGAAGGAGACCCCAAAATGTCCCAAAACAGCAAAACCCCAGGGAAAAAACGGCTCAAAATTGACCCAAAATGGTCAAAACCAGCTCCAAGATCAGTGAAACTTCCTAGGAAAAATGACCCAAAACCACCCCAAAATCCATATGAAACTCCTCCAAATCCCACGCAAGCCCACCTGAGATCCCCCAAAATCCCAAAAATCCCTCCAAACCCCCCCTCAAAAACCCCAAAACCCCTCCAAAATCCCCTCCAACACCCATAATCTCCCAAAAATTGTCCCAATTATCCCAAATTTTCCCCCAATTCCCCCTAACTGCCCCAAAATTGACCCAAAATGTTCCCAAATTTTCTCAAATTCCCTCAATTTTCCCAAAATCCCCTCAAATTTCCCCCCAAATTGCCCTTAAAATCCCCAAATTCCTCCAAGTTCACACAACTCTCCCAAAATTCTCCCAANGAATAATCTCACGGATGCCACCCCGTATTGAGCAGGCTGTGGCACTGCCTCCCGTAAACTCTTGCAAGACCAAGCTGCAGCAGCGCCCCCAAATACAGCGAGCACCGGGGAGGTGGGGCTCCGGCTGGAGGGAACCAACGATGCCACAACAGCGCTAGGTGGGGCCAAGAGCAACCCAGAGTGGTGAGGGCAGCCAATGTTTCCAGAGGTTTAGGGGGCAATTTGGGGGATTTTGGGGTTTTTTGAGGGTTTTCTGAGGGTCATATGGGGATTTTTGGTGTTTTCTGAGGGAAATTTGGGATTTTTGGGGTGGTTTTGAGGATTTTTGGGGTGAATTTGGGGGGTTTTGGGTCCTCACCAGGTGTGGGGCATGTCCACTCCCAGGTACTCCCAGCAAAGCAGCCACAAGTGGCAGGTGTGAGACAGCCGCGAGTGCCAAACCCACCCAAGATTCACGCAAATCTTCTCAAATCACCCCACAATGAGCCAAAAACAACTCAAAATGAGAGAAATTGACCCAAAATCACCTGAAAATGAACCAAAATCCACTCAAAGTAGACTCAAAATGAGCCACAATTCCCCAAAATTCACCCTAATCTGCCTGAAATTACTCCAAATCACCCCAAATCAGCCCCAAATGACCCAAAATCTATGGTAATGTACCTAGAGGAGAATGGGCACATAATTTCAGATGAGCAAATCAAATTTCTTGAAGTTGATTAGGCCTTGGCTTCAGAGGTCCCCTTGACCACAGAAAAATGAGGATCAAGGTAATGAAGTAATTTGGAGGAAGAAACCGAAGATAATGTAAATAGCTGAGCCAACGAAATGTTAGCATAGGACACGTGCTTGCTGAATGGACAAAGCTGCACAGCCAGTGATAAAGTTGCATGATTACCTGTTAATTGCATGCTTAATGTAGAGCAGATATATAGGCAAAATGAACAAAGGAATAAAGGTCTCCATTTTATAACTTTCATAAAGTTGTGTTGGAGTCCAGTTATTCTCCTCCAGATGGTTGGATTAAACTACAAATGGTGACCCTGACGTGATACAACGAGAGTCACGGAGGGAGATCCTGGGAAAGCAGGACTGCGGACCACAGAGAAGAGAAAAGCCCACCTGGAAGTGGGTTCAGTGGGACTGAGACTGGAGGTTGGAGTATAGCCTGGAACTTGAAGAAAAGGAAAGTATGTTGCAATGGGAAATGGCCCTGTGAGCTGAGCAGCAGGGGGCAGAATGGGGCAATCACTATCCCATGAGGAGAGTGCTATAGAGAAGCTGCTTCTGCATATACCCTCTAAGAGAGGGATTAAATATGATGAACCCACTGTGTGGAGACTGTTGCTATGGTGTAGAGATTAGGGGTTTGAGCCGGATCCAAATCTCGTGTTTAAACCAGGGACTTAGTAAGGAATAGGCGAGAAATTATGGGATGCGATGAATTGAGGGGACAAGGCTACGATAGGGTTGTCCACTGCTTGGCGTCTGGTATTAACCACTCTGCAAGCTATGAAAGCAGAGAAGTCCGCAGCAGCAGGTGCTGCCACTGTAACTCAATCTGAGCTCTTGCCTACTGAATCTGCGCCTCCTGTGCTGCCATCCAGGTCATCAGTTGGTCTGTTCATGCTCCATCCAGGTTCTCTGGGTCCCCCTCCCATCACCCCATCAGCACACCCGGTGAAGGCAGCGTGTGAGAGGGATGAGGATGGTGAGCAAGGGAGCAGCAGCGAGAACAAGGAGGAGAGTGGCAAGCAGCATGGGAAGCCAAAGCATGGATGTTTGTGACAGTGCCGCCACTGCCAAGCTTCTTTATGGCGCACGCCGCACTTTGGTGACCAGTGGCTTTCCCCCC
>VZTR01008895.1:57534-76915 GCA_013400775.1 Chaetops frenatus
AAGTGCTGTGCTTTTAACCCTTGAAGTGTTTAAATGGGGGGAAATGTAGCATTCAGAGCAGCACTTCACCTTAGTGCCTATCTGGACAGAATGCATTTTCTAATGTGGTGGCTGAATGCTTTGGTGAATACACTCGCCTATATAAGGCCATATGTTTTCCTCAAAACTGTGCAAAGGCTGGCATTTATTTTTGCTTTTATAGTTAGGCTTATGAAATTATACAATGTCTTGGAATTTATTGTTCCAGTAAATAATGATAGACTGTGTTCATATGTGTTATACAGATTACAGTAGATATTTCTTTGCCCAGTCTTTCAATGACAATTTGTTCCAGAGGTAATTACTCTCTTTTTCATCCCTCTTTAAAAAAATAGAAGGTTCTCTTCACCACAATATCCTCACTTCATGTTTTTCTGGTAGATTTCTTAAAATTTTATGATCCAGCACGCATAAATACAAATGCAAACAAAAGATGATTACAGACCATGACAAAATCTAAAGTAATTTGTTATTTAGCTTCATTATACTGCCTACCTTAAGTTAAAAGACTTATTATACTCAATTAGATGTAGAATAAAGTTCATATTATTAGTCAGATGTAAGACTTACGGGACTAGTCAGTGCTTACAGCTATAAGGCTCATATTTTAAGAGGTTTTGACTAAGCAGCAAATAGTGCTTTTTGTGTGTGTGTAGGGATTGAACAAAATTGATATACTATATCCTAATCTGACTTCAGTTCTCCAATACATCCATCTCTTCGGGCATTTTTAAGTAAGAAGAGATACATGCTGCTATGCAGGCAATGAAATCAATGGAAAAGGGGATCTATCAATACAGAGCAAAAATCTACACATCAGTTCACATGGGAAACTGAATCAGGCTACTTTTTCAGACAGATGCACATGAGAGGCTAATTTCTTGCATTCCCTTTGAACAATTCTCACTTTTTTGGGCACACAGTACACACTTGACTGTTTCTGTATATAGACAGATTACTTGAGTGTCTCAATAAAATTGACTTTTAATCTCCTTTCCAGGGAGATCGGTATTGTGGTGTCAGTTCTCTTAGGGCAGTGGACAAAGGATGGCATCAAACTGAAGTACAAGAAGAAGAGGTAAGTGAGTAAGTAACTGTCTCTGCCTACACACCGTTTCATTGTGAATAGTCTCTTTATAGATGGCTTTTTTATTCCTGTGTTTTTGATAAATGTAGCATGCTCTTTTTTGGCTTTTCATATCAGATCTCCAGAGGTCTTCATACTTTTCATGTTCTAGAGATCGGCAGCACAAGGCAACCTTATTTTCTAGGTAACACCATGCCTAGGGACACAAATATCTCAGTTGAAATCAAGCACAGTGCAATGAATGTTATTTATCCCTGAAATAATAGTGTCAAGAGATTCATTCACCATGGTAATGTCTCTTGTTTTCATCAGTCTTAGTAAGCATGGCCATTTCAGCCTCAGAAGCTATTTCTGTTGCTGTAGAGAAGGTAAATATTATGACAAGTCCCTTCGAAAGGAACTATTACTGAATACATCAGCTGCTACTGATTCAAAAACCATATGGTATGGAAACTATTAGAGAAAAAGTGAACATTTTGGGAGTTATTTCTTTGCTTCCTTTTGGAAGATTGTGCTTGTTTTATTTTCCCCCTGGTTTTACTCCTTTCTTTCTCTTCCTCTTTGGCTTTTCTAAAAGGTTGTCTTTGATCCTCAAGTAACTGAAGCCACCATCTGTAATCATGCAGCTTTCTCTAGTAAATGTTTTTCACTGCTAAGGCTGATACTATTATTGTTAATCCCCAGAGAAGTCCTATGCATTTGAATACTTTTTCCTTCTTGCAGACATGCAAGAACTAAACAACCTTTTGTCAAGTAAAAAACCAGTTATTTCCTTTCAAGTATTTAAAAAAAAAATACGCAGGAATACCATCTTCAAAAAAATGCAAACACATAGCTACATCTCACTTCTGTAGTTCTGTTCTCTAAAGGATTTCATGCCAGAGATACACTATAAATTGACATCATAGGCTTTCAAATATGGAGATGTGGTAGTGTAAATCACATTCTCACCAGGAAGATTCTGTTGTTTTAGCTTTTCTCTTTGTGAATTTCACAAAGGACTAAAATCTGATCTCTATTACACTAGGGAAAATAAAAATAAATAACCAGAAAAGCTCTGAAACCAGGAAGCTGCGATGGGAAAGAAACTGTTTTGAGGATTCTTCCTCACCATAATTCCTGTCAAGATGATAATTCATGATTCATTCTATTTTCTATAAATAGTAACATCATACAAATATCTATTTCTATCATAGAACTAAGAGTATTCCATTCCATCCTGTCCTATCCTGTCCAGTCCTATCCTATTTATAAACATGCAAATTGGGACTGAAAAACTGAAACAAACATGCATGCTGTTCCACAAACACAAAGTATTTCTTCTTACAGTTATTTGAAAATATTAACACCCAATTGCCATTTTTCACAGATACAAGGATATTGTAGACAGAAAAGCACTAAGGCATTTCTCAGTAAATTCTCACTTATGGTGCCTAGCTTATTGTTGATACTGTAAAACTTTCAGCATGGTGTTTTACAAATCTGAATATGAGGTTCTTTTTATTCCCAGAAAATGTACATAAGGCCAGCTGCTATCTGGCACAGGGTCTCTGGGTAAACTCCATTTATTATTTAAAAGTCAAACCTTAACTTTCTCAGGGTTTTTTTTGTCTTTTGTTTAAAAAAAATTAATTAAAAAACCCATTAGATCACTGTCAAGAGCAAAAGGGGCAGTAAGAGATCCATTTGATAGTTCCCGAGTGCAGCATTTGTACTCAAATGCAAACATGCCAAAGATACAGTAGAAAACATGCCAAGATACAGTAGAATATCTCTACAAATGCTAACTTTGTGTCCAAAGGAATGACGTACTTTTGTTATCCTGGAAAACAAACAATTTGTCTGGCTCCAATTTTACCAAATGGACACTGATATAACTTACTAAAGGGCCTGGTTAAAGTGGTTTTATTAAAGCAAAAGCATAATTTAATGGGTTACTTGTTTACATGAAGCAGTGGTCAGCTTGAAGTGCCTGAGGCAAAAAGCACAATGCATACAGGAAGAGGCATCATTAGTAGAAGGAAATGTGCTTGGCCAAACCTGGACTTGAATTTAGAAGTTCAAGTCTCACTCAAAAAAATGTACTAAAGAATATACCAAAAAGGCAATTCTCCTAATTTTTATACAATATTTATATACCTGTTGCACTATTTTCTTCTGCCAAATTGGCTCAATCATACGTAACCTCTAACAATTTTTGCACATATAAGTAGAACACTTTATCGTAAAAATAAACACAGGGTTAAACTGTGCCAGTATGTAATGGTTTGAGAAGTACGTTTTCCAAAGTATGCTCTTTCGTAGGGATACACAGGAAGCACACTGCTTTACTTCAAGGACCAAAAAGTCTGATATTCTCCATTATGCAACAACAACCTCGTCAGGGGACAGAATTTTTTGCAAATTTCATATGACAAAATCTATCTTTTCCATCATAGAGATAGTGCTTCTAGAATGTTTCTTATGGAATTAATAAGTTCAAGCTATTCAATCTGTGGTGTATTCATGGTCCACTCTTTTCATAATGAAGAAAGGACTGTTTCTGTATGATTTTTAACAAATGTGCAGTGGTGACCAAAACTTTTTAGGTATTGTTTCAAAATTTTATTTCTTGCACTGCTTTTTACTATTCTTTTTCATAAAATATAACGTGCATATTTATAGCTATGGCCATCTAGTACACTTGTATACATAGCTATAAAAATTGCTTGGCTCTCCTCTAACTATATTACTAACCTCAAATTTCCATCCTTATGGAAAAGAGACATGATACATACTGAATTTTTCTACCTCCGTTTCATAATACTTGCTCTCTACCAGGACAGTGCCATCTCACTGATATTTGTGAGAAATTTTCATTCTGATAATTGTACATAAGAAGCAAATAAGAGTATATTACCTTGTGATAACTATTTGGATGCAAGTAAATTATACAGAAGCTGCATTCAAGGCTATATACATCAGTAAATATTCAACATTTCCTAATACTTGAAATAGCTAATTTGAGGTTACAGTTGTAAAGCACTCATTTGAACAGTCTGAAGAATACTTAATCAAAATATGCTCTGTAATACCTAAAAGCCACCCCACAAACCCCAAAGCTAAATACTTCAAAAGTAAAGACAATTAATATTTTAATGTTTATTTTCTGAATTTCAGAACTTTTTTAAACAACTCCATTACTTTTAAATCAGATTCATTGATGCTTTATTGAAAAGTATTCAGATTAGTATCTATGGCTAATGAAAAAATCTGGATCAGAAAACCCCACAAAATCTACTATTCAGAAAAAACTCAAGCAAATTGAAATGGGACAAAGGTGAGTTCTTAAACAACCTTAGCACAGCTGCATTACTGCCAGCCCATATTTTAACAGCTCTGTCATGATAACCAGCTCCTAATTCTGCATTACTTAAATATACCCCACTTTCACTGAAGTCAGTGAGAATTCTGAATATGCAAGGAATGTAGAATTACAAGTAGTTTCTTAATCCTTAGGTCATAAGCCAAGATAATTATAATGCCTCAATCCATAATGTTGCTGGCTGAACCACTCTGCAGCACCTTTTAGGGCATTAACAGCAGGATTCTGCTGAATTAGTCTAAAAATTGTATCAAGAACTTGCCTCTGCACTCTGATTCGTAATAGGCAATTTAAACTAAGCAACCAAAAGATTAAAGTGAAATGTATTAGAGCTGTTTAGAAATGTAGCCTTACCTCTTTTTCCCACTTTGTACCTTGTTAAAGGGGAAATCAATAATACAATTCAACATTTAAAATCCTCACTTTCTCCTGTTCTGAGCAGAGCTACTTACACAGCTGTTTTTCAGGGCAAAACACAGACCACTCACAGAACAGAACAGTTGTGGAAAACAAGGCAAAAAGCACTTGCATTTTAATCAGTGGGAGTCCATCACAATAACAAACAGCCAAGGAAGTTTATTTCTTACCCCATAAGTAAATAACCTAAAAATTTCCAGCAACATTCAAAATGCACTTCCCCAGCCCAGTAACTGTTTTCTATTCTTGACTGCTTAACACTTCCAGCTATTTTTCAATTAGAACCTGTTTGNCTTTAAAGAAAGGATTAAGCCCTGTATTTTATGGAGAAAGAACAAAAATTAGAAATTCTTTTTGAATCTGGAGTATGCATTCTTTAATCTTCTGCCCTGCTGGGAAGTGTAATAAGAATAAAGGCAGAAAGAAGCTTTTTTGCTTCATTGACTTTGTTCAGCAGAAGATATGCTTTTGACTATGTGCAACTAAATCTCAAAATTCATGACAACTCAGACAATACTCCAACATTTTATAAGCCTGTGAATTAAAAAGAGAGCTAGGAGAGCTTACAGAAACCCACCTGGTAAGCAAGCTCTCCAGATTCAAAAGGGCAGGACAGAAGGCCATGTGGATGTGAAGCAAACAAGCCATGGCTGTGAGAAGATGGTGACAAGACTTCATGTACTGGCAATGCAGTTCTTCAGTGTGGTGTGGCCTCATAAGCAAAATAATTTTCAAAATAACCAACAGATCTGACTGATGGGTGTGAGTTAGGGAGAAAAAAGCCAACAAAAGAGGTTAAAGGTTGGACAAGGTAGAAGTGTTGTTTACTGTTTACTGTTTCCTTGCAGAAGCATTTACTTAAATCTAAATATTATGCTTTGAGTTTAAAATTAAAACAAAGATAATTTGATGAAAAAGACAGAAGTCAAAAGGAGTGCTAAAAGCAGAAATAGACACCATCTCCCTTTCAGGATAGCAAATCCTCTTGCCTGTTCGTGCTTTGTCAAATTGAGAAAGATTTTTACTGGGATCTCATGACAGTAAAAGGAGTCCAAAAAAGAAAAGAGAAACCCTTAGAAGTTATTTTTCTCCTTTTGGTGCAGTGTACCCAAGTGCAAAGAACCAATATGTACATACAACAGGAAAGAAAACAAGGCTGCTGCTCCTCCTCTTCCTCCTCCCTCTCAACATCAAAACAACCATAGAAAGGAAGCAGGATGAACTTCATGCAATGGCTAGGGTTCACAGGTTTCTGACATTCCATTTAATGGAGCCAGCAACGCTCGGTTGGTTCCAGCACTTGGTTCCAACAAGTTGAGTATATACTGCATCCCCGGCAACTCAATTTACATGCACCAGAACACCTTGCCTCTTGCAGACGTGCCACACAGCAGATGGAGGGAAACATTTGGTGTCAGCAGAAATCACACTGTGAAGGTAGTTGGGGCTGTATTGTGGGGCAAGGCCTGGCCAGAGCAGGGCCACGAGCCTGGGTTGGGCCACAGCTGCAGTCAGAACAAATGGCAGTCACTTCATTCAGACTGTCCCCAGTGACTTAAGGCTGATGACTTAGATAACAATGTGATTAAGATGATGCAGAATCTGGGAGCACAGATATTTGGGTTAGACCTCGGTTTGTAAGGAGGCAGGGCCGTATCTAAATCAACAGGTGTGTCTGGTTACCAGGGACCGGACTCGGGGTTCAGAGCAAGGCTGAGCACACAGAACACATTCTGAACAGCCAGGCAAGGCTTGGAGCTGGACTGTGCCCTGCAGAGCTGCTAGCACATGCCTGCTGCTTGTAAAACTGTGGTTAGGGCACAATATGGTTTTTTTCTAAAGAGCTCAGCAGCCAACAGCTTCTGGCTTGGGAAAATGCCAATGCCAGTATTTTCTGACTCACTAAAGGGTCGTGATTTCTTCTGCCACACAGATGGTACAAAAAGATTCAGGTTTCCAAAAACAGAAGATAAGGCAATGCAAAACCTGTGTGGATCCCTGTACTCATTTAAGTCATACATATAATAGGGGACTTTGGCCCCATTTACTGAGCTGCTGCCTTATGCAAACAAAATCCTTATGACAAAAGGCCTGCGCTGAAGGGACTGTGAGGAATAAATGCAAATGGTTCCCTCAGGTGAGCCAAAAAAGCTGCTCAACAATGAAAAATTTAATACAGGAAAAGTTGAGGAATAAGCTAATAAAGACACTGCAATGTTGAATATATTTTTATTTTCCATCTTCCTAATAAATTTAAATCATTCATTATAGCATTACATCCCACAACCAACCTTTAAAACACTGAAGACCTCCTAACTAGTAATATAAGCGTGTTGTTTTTTTTACATCAGGTATATTTTAGATCTGTGTTGAACCTACTTCTTTTCCCAGGGCTCCTGAGAAAAGTAGCATGGCAGTGACTCATAAAAAGAATTCCTATGTAATTTAGGATTAAATCAGGTTCTCTGCTTTATAGCATAGATCATCCAGTGCATAGAGGAATGCATTTCTTCCCCTCATTGTATTAGGAGATGAGTCTCTTACACACCTTACATAGAAGTGGTTCTCACCATGCAACTGAGTTTTCAGCTAAAATAAACCTTAGGTGTTCATTAGAGAAGAAGGGCAAGAAAGAGTAAATACATTAATTCAGGAATAAATGTAGGGTGGAATAATCATAAGCCTTGATAAATGTAATGATTTTGTTCCTATCATGAAACAGACCATTTTCAAGGGAAGCCTCAAAGACTTCACAGAAGGAAAACACTTTGGGAAGGAATCCAAAGCTAGGATCAGAGAGGCCAGTCCAAAACACACAGGGCCAAGCAGAAGAATGAGATGCACAAAATAGGGGCAGGAAGAAAAATAGGATCAGTTCATATGGCATAATTACTAAGGATAAGTACATACACCCTTTCTCAAGTGAAGTATTCAATGACAGAGTTACTAGACTTTATTTATATAAGTGCTGTATCTGACACCACAACTGCTTATAGAATACCTAGAAGGACATTTTTGATAATAGCAGGTTAGTGACCGTGCCTAATTTTTATTGCTCATGAGTTCAGCCAAAAAGAACAAAAAACTCAGATACCTGCAGATTCAGAGGCACAGGGGATGAACTGTGCAATTTTCAGAGAGCAAGGATAACAGAGCTTGCTTTTCAAAGGAAAATAAAAGGATGACTCAGTAAATAACTATCCTTGTGAAGTTAAGGAGGTTTTTTTCCTCCTCCTTTTGGTGGACATTGCATTCTTCTTAGTATGTATTTCCCCAGGGCAACTTAACATTTACCTCATTCCCTGTGAATCATTACAGCATTCAATAGTCTTTGAAATTAATCTTTTCCCACTGTGCAAGGATGTTTTAGAGAAGCTACAACAGATATCTGGGCTTTTTTTTGCACTGTTGGACAAAGTCATTGTGCTTGCTTTTTCTTAACTGACAATACAAACTCTATTTTCTATTTTAATTGTTTGTACCATTAACACAAAGCCAGATGATAAAAATACAAATAAGTACACAACACGAGGACTAATTGAGAATAAAGAGCAGATGAAGTTTACATTAGCTAATGGAAAGAGAAGACTAACCCTGAGCCTGGATTATGCTCATTTCCTAATCAAGTACAATGCTAAAAGTGCATGCTGACTTATGCCAGAATATCAATGGAAAACACAGCAGAAGTACTTTATTGCACTTCACCTGTTTGGAGTTTCTGTTTCCAAATAACTTTATGTTTATACTGCTATGGAAAAGGTTACTATCTTGCTAGACAGATGTCCAAAGGCAGGGTAAGCAAATCTGGTATCGATACTACAAATATATTAGATGGATTGATAAATCTGATAGGCATTTGTAATTAATAACTTCATAGATAGAGATGCCTGATTATTTTCAGGTAACAACCACACAAGAAGAGTGTGTGGGAAGGAGGGCATGATGAATGAGGGGAAAACTGGCATGCTTTTAGAGATTTGGAAGAATCAAGAAGCTGAAGTTAATGTGCAGGCTCAGAGATCATGCTGGACTAAGCACTTACTGACTGCAGTCATACCAGCAGAACTGTGAAAAACGTGTGTGTTATCTGTATTCTGTTCTTCCCTGTCTATCTTATACATTAAAAGCGTTGAAACCAGAATGGTTTATCTTTGAAGATCAATTGAGTTTCAGACCTTGGAGATAACTCAAAGAGGGTGTACTGCACTGGCAACTTGTGCATCCCCTAGAAAATTGACCATTTGCAGAAAAAGTGAGAGTTTCTTTTATTTACTTTCAACATTGTTACTCATAGGGAGAACTAGAACCCAGCAATGGAGAAGAATGTTGGTAATTATGATATTGCTGGTAAGATGGCAATATGGATTTTTTTTCTTCCTGCATTAATGTTTACTTATAAAAAGGCTGCAGATCTGATAAGCTTTGCTAGCTTTGCTAGCAGTGACCTTTTGATGCTTATTAACAGCATATGCTGTAATTACAAAAAGAAGATACATTATAAGATGCTGATGTCCCTATAGTGCTGGCATTCTCTTTAGAAATAGATATGTTTAGATCAAACATTGAGCACTCTTCATTAACTGCATGCCAGCTGTTACTTTGTTACTTACATTACTTAATTACTTCATTCTGGTTGCTTTGTCCTGCCGTATGAAAACCTGGGGAAAACCTGAATAAATCTTTTGCATCTAGCTAAATCAACATACACATATATACCCATACTTAACTGAAACATTGCAAGACACTATTGTCCATAACAGTCTAAAGGCTCTTACGAAGATTTGTGTTTGGTTTCTCCAATGTATAGCATGAACACTGTTTGAAAGGCTGTTGTTTCCTCCAGGTTCCTGATATCCCACCAAAGCAAACTGAATTGACTGAAATACAGCCTACTGATGCTTTTGTATCACTTTAGAAGCTAATGGCAACCTTCCACCTCTTGTGTTGAATGGTGTAATTGGCCTGCCAGAGAGGATCTGGGATTTTAACATGTTTCTTTTTTGGCTAACCAATTATTCTGTAGTTGCTATCCAGGCTGCAGACTTTTCTTCATTGGGTCATTAAGCCTGTCAAAACTAGTTTGTCACCACAACTGCTGACCCTCATTGCATTTGACAGCAGCACAAGTGTCAGACTAAAGAGGCCTTTGCATTACAAGAAAGTAAATGACTGATCAGAGCCCACCAAGCATCCTGACCATATGCCACAGCATGCTCTTCTGACACAAGGAGAGGTGGAAACAGTACCAACTAAATTACATGAGGTCACAAAAAACACCACTAATCATTTTGTAGAATAAGTAAGCTAAAGAGGAAGAACACTTGAAGGCAGTATATGACCTACATGGATGATAACGAAGCATTGGGTTGTTTTCATTTTAGTTAAAAAGATGATGCAAGTCACTTAGTCTGAAACAAAACTCTGTGAAAGAAGTTACCAGCTGACTCAGACCATATTTTTGGAAAGTTGATCAGACACAGCAGCTGGCAGTAGTGCAGTATGAGCCCAATCCAGCAGATCATTACTAGATAATCCTCTCTATATTCTTGGCCACCCAAGTGACATCTGAATCAGGCAATTAGCGGGTCCCTTATCTGATGTAATACTAGCCACTAAATACTTAATTTCATATTTACCACATTTATTAAAGTGGGGTAAAATTTGTCATAAAACCATCTGCACATACCTAGAATTTGCTTCACTAAAAGTACAAGATATAAGAGCCTTATAATGGAGTTAATCCCTTCTTTTGGTGGCAAATAATTCATAACCCACTCCTTCACTGTTGTGATTATATTCAGTTTAATGAGGTAACTTGGAATTAGCACCATGCCCTCAGTTGCCATAGGTTATTTGACAGGAGAAGAGAAATAAATGAGAAGTTTCGGAGGAATGTTTTCTCTCAGCACATTCCTAACTACTGAAGGCACCAGTTCTGGAAGGGCTTTTATCCCCAATACCATAAGAGTTCCTACTTGGTTCAGTTGAGATGACTTGTACTGCCACAAGCTCATCCCATAAATAAATCTTTGCAGTGTCAGGACCTTCACTAGTATGCTACCATACAGCACAAGAAAAGTTCTGTAAATACAATGACAGCAAGATGTGTTCAGTTTTCCCCCGAGAAGCCTTCACATTCCTTTACCTTTTTTCCATACTTTTTGTAAAGAAGTTATTTTTCTAAGCCTTTGGAAAGATATCTTTTCAATGAAAGCAGATTTGCAATGTAGCTCAGCAAACAGGATCCAGTCTTAAGAGACAATGACTGTTGTTGGATTGCATGTTTTTGTGAAATACACTTATTTAAACTAGGCTGAGTGACTTAATGGTTCATCAGCAAAATAATCACTTTGAATATCGCTGTTCCCATTTAAAAAAGGAAAACAAAAGAAGAAGAGGAAAAGGGACAAAGAAGAAAAGAACAGAGTAGTGCTTCACAGGATCCCAGGATTTTGTTGAGTCCTAATGATGTCATTCAGTATTTAATCTCTGGTGACAAGAAGGCTTTTTTTCCTTCTTTCAGCAAGAAAAAAAATTCAACATTAACAAAGCCCTGTATCTGAAGCCAAGACTGGATGTGGATTTTAAGTTGTCCCTGCCCCCTGGACATAAAGAGTAGTCACAACCAAAAAGTTATGCTTTTAAAAGCTACATATTATTTTGAGCTTATTTTTAATTTATTTTTGGGATAGGTTGTACAANTTGAAAAAAAAAATTATAAAATCAAGGGAAAAAAAAAAAAAAAAAAAAAAGAAAAAGAAAAAGACAATGGTCATTGTGGTATGAAGATTTGGGGAAATGACAAATATTGCAACTTGCTAAGCATCACAGACAAAAGTTTTTAAAATATGCACATTCCTTGACTGGCAAATTTTGTTGTTAAAATCAGGCAGGGATGAGAGCAATCTGAACAGGGGAGAGGGAAAATAAGACTAAGGAAAGAAATGGATGTGACACTTAATATTTCCTAACTGCTCATCACTTCTAGAGTGAGGTACTCCTCATCAAAAACAAATTACATTATTTTTGATGTTTTTATTCCATGGAACAGAATTGATGTTAAGAGTTGGTCTATGCAGAGGAAGGGGAAAAAAACTTTGATGGTTAGCATTCACATACAGCCAGATGAACTCTTGATGTCATGTGCTGTACATCAAAATTTTATAGAGTCAAAGTGTTGCATGGGCCAAGTAAATATCCAAACTCAGTATTCCTAAGAAAGCTTAATTTAGAATTTTTTATGATTGTCCATTAGCAGCCTGAAGCAGTAAAAGCTCAATGTAAAAAACGGCTAAATGCATATGAACAGTTCCACAAAGATTGTAAGTTAGTAAAGCTCCTTCAGTTGCAAAGCAGCTTTCTTCCTTTTGTTTTTTTTTAAATGGATTTCCATCAAAAGGGATAGGAAAATAATTCCATTATATATAGCTTTCATTCTCTGAAAAACAGAGAAGTATACCCACCAAATGCTGAGTTTTACCCTACTGTGTGTAATGTACCTTTTATCACCAACAGGTGTCAGGCAACGACAACAGGTGTCAGAAAGAAAAGGACTAAATGTACCATGCAAAAGGTACACATGTCAATAATCCTCTGTCACCTTCTTATAATTCCCTTAATGTGCCCGGAACACGTAACTGGTCCAGGAACCAACAGGAAGGAATCAGAGTTGTTCAGATTACTGTCATAATTTCTACCAGAAATCTGTGACCCTTGACTCCAGAAGGCACAGTGAGGGAAGTACAGCAGTGATCAAAAAACTGCATTTTGATAGTAGTAGAGAGTACTATTTTTCAGAGTAGTCATTCGTCCCAGAACGAGACTTACCAGGTTAAAATTCAAGGTCAACTCACCATACCTAACTGCCCTTCTGCACTGTAGAAATACTCTTGTTCTTTTGTTCATGAGAGGAATCAAGCACATTTTTCAGTGTTAAATTTAGGGATTCCTACAAAACTAACCCCTTAACTGGTATATGGATCTGGCTTGTAACAGAAATCATGCTTTCTTTATAAATCTTAGAATGGACAAAAGATGACTAAAATTGCAAAGTTGTGAAAGACAGTACAGTACAGCTACATATAAAGACTGGGAGTTAGGTTTCCAAGTTTTCTTTCCAGTTGATTTTAAAACATATCTCTATTCAGTATGAGCAATCTGCAAATCTACATATTTTAGCACAGTTTTATTTTTATAAAAAAATTATTTCAAACTGACATGCATGGATATCCAGGGAAAACACGCTTAGAGTGTATTCCTAAATATTTGTGCTCTTCATAAAAGAACATGAATAATTTTAAATAATATAACACAACTTTTGTACCCAACCAGAATATTAAAAATATTTAGAGTAAAAGGCTCAATGAAAAAGGTTAGGATCAGTATCTGAACATGATTTAAGAGTTGTGAGACACTACTGGTCTCTTTCATGCATAGTATTTCACAAGTGAGAAAGTAATGTGAATAAGCTAAAAAAGTACCTGTAGAAGTGGCATTTTGCCTTCATTTTAATTAAGTATAAATACCCACTTTAACTGCTCAGTGCTGCCAAATGGTTTCCTAATTGGTCCACCAACACCTCTGATGGAAGAGATGACATTGCAGTGTTCCTTCATCTTTAAATTTAGGTAGGTTAGTTTCTATCATTAGTATTTAAGCAAGAAGCCTTAACAAATATGCACACGACTAGGGAAAACCTATTCTATTATGCAACTTTCAAAGCCAGCAAATCACAAGAAGAATAAACGCCAGCAGAAGCCAGCTCCTGGGAAAAACTTTGTATTGTGCCATTCCACTGTCCAAAAACCAGAGTGTTTATGGTTGTGCCTGAGTAGTCTGAATTTTTTTCAAATTGTTAATACTTGTATTACAAAAGGAAACAAATTCGTTCCTCAGTACTTTGTAGTCACATGTTTTCCAATTATTTTTCAGCTCGTAAAAACCTCAGTGGAGCCTTCTCAAGCAAATGACAAGGTCAGAAGAGCTTTTAATCAACTTTCTGGTGGGTGTGAATTTACAGCTTCATCCACAGGCATCTTAGAATGTCAGGTATCTTTCTACAGATGATAACAAAGAAAAGGAGCAAAAGTGGGGGAGGATGAGAAATCTGCACATTTTCCTTCCAGGGAAACTCTGAGATTCATCCTCATATTTCAGTGTAAGTTATTAAATTTTCACTTGTCCAAATACAAAATAAAATTTTTCAAAAATAATTTTTAAAAGAAATCAGCAGAGAAATTCCCGCTCATTCAAAGCTGGACCCTGGGATCAGCAATGCAGTGAAATGTTTGCAAGGATCCTCTTCTCTAGACCTCCTACCTAGCCACAGACAGTTCTAGGTTTTTGTGTTGTTTCTGCTGGTTAAACAGTGATAGTTTACCTGCGTGCAAGTTTGCACAACTTAACAATGTTTTGTGTCAAAACTCATTTAATTTATTGACTAATTATTGGCTTGGTTGTGTCCTGTGCTTTGCTATCTAAACAAAACAAAACAAAACAATAAAAAACCCCACAAGAAAACAAACAACAAAAAAATTCAACATTGAGTCATACAGGTTGTGTATGAAAACAAATTAGTTAGTGTCTGCCAGCTGTAAATCTTGAGCATTTGACAAGAAACACATGCATCACAGAGTTTTGAAAAACAGGTCTTCAGCATTTAAAGTTGAGCAAAATCAAGAGTGATGAAGTCCCTTTTAGGAGTTCTTTGAATATTTCTGCTTATTGGACATCCCAGTTTCACAACATAATTTCTCCAGCAGTGGAAGAAGTGACAAGGTTGATATCCAGGCTACAGTGGAGGAGCACTGCCTGTTACTCCTGTAGGATTAGGATTCAACCCCAGCCCCCCTGTTCAGTCCAACAGCCACACTGCCCACTCATCTCTGCTGTTTCAGTACCCCTCCCTTCCAGTGCATGAGGTAGACCAATACACTTCTAACTTGTGTAAACAGAAATTAATATACTAACTGGGTATCCAGTTGTGTCAGAGAATCCACACCTCATTATTATTTTGCACTTTAATTGTATGAATTTCCACTTCAATTTTAAAATTGTTCTGGTAGTGATCAACATGACTAAGATTTATCAAACTGCCACTACATGTTGAAATTCTACTCTTCTACCATGAGTTTCATGTTTGATAATCAGCATTTCCCTCTCTTGCTTTTTTATCAGCCAGTAAGTCAACTTTAATTTCGATTTTCTTCTACTGCAAATGCAAAGAGAATGCTGTTTGTGTAACTTGAAAACATTTGTAATTTTGTCTTCCAGTAAAACATTAAACTCAAGCAGTGCTCTGGCATTAAAGAGCAGAAATAAACAAGTAAAGAAGATCCCAAAGGAGGTTTCTTTGGAAGAAGTGGAGAAAGAAACAAAATAATTTGAATCAGAGTTTGGACTTCCTGGCATGTATTTTATCTACCTGTGATGGAAAACAAAATTTAAAGCAATTCACCGAGAATTTAGGACAAGATTTTCATAAGGTTTCAAAGAACCAGATTGGTTTTTTTCGTATATGGAAAGCTAGAGTGCAGACTGCAGGTGAATGAGTTCTTGGAATCTCAGTTTATGGGACTTTAATATGTCTGACATAACATATCCCAAGGACATAAATAGCAAAATCATCTAATTTACTGAAACAACTTCACCTTGCCTTGGGTAAACTAATTGCAGTCTCTTTACTTAAAAAATTAGGTGTATATTTTCCAGTCTTTTCAATGTCAAAAGACAACTGGAAAATCATGACTAAAACAAGCTATATTAACTTTTCAAAAACAGGGTTATAAGTACTTCCACATGCCATACTTTCCTCAAATTACATTGTGTTACAAAAAAGAGAAAAAAAGACTCGTAAGAATTTTGTAATTACAGCTATCTAGACCACAGAGCTGGATTACAAATCACTTTTTTCTCCCTCTAATGAGGAAGCAATGGAGTATTTACTTGAAGCAAGGTCCCACCAACAGGAAAGGATGATGCACTCTTGATCAAGTATATTCAGCTATTAAAAATGACTCTACAAGGAAAAAGATACAGCACTTTGCAGACAAAAGTGGGCTAAAACTCCAGTAAGTAAGTGCTAGTGATGGAAGACGTAGTCTTGTCCCTCCAAATAATACAAGGTTTTCCTTGTCCACCACTATCTTTAGGATCCCCTACAGAAGCAAAGAGTTTCTGAAAACAGCTTCTTCCAAGGTCTGTGGCTGTGCATACTCAGGTTACTAACAGGTGGATGAGTTTTGTAAAATCTATCTCGCTTCAGCCTGATTTGGCTGGTAGTCTCTAGGAAACCACAGTTTATTTGAAAATGAACTGAGAAATCTTTCATTACAGTCATGCGGCATAACAACAAATGGCATTCCTGTTAGTTGCTGCAAAACATGCCATGTGAAGTAAGTTATTTAAATGTGAAACACAGTTACAATAACTTATAGCCAATACTTACAGTGACAGGTACAGCTAGCCAGAGCTTCTCTCAGATGTTACAATGTCCTATGCTCCTTTTAGACTCAATGCAGCAGTACCAAGTGCAACACTTAGCACAGAAAAAGGCCTCCTCTCCAGTTCCCTCTTGAAAATCCCACAAAACATGGACAGTAACAGGTAAGAATACAGTTTATACCAACACAGAATTAATTCTGTATAAATCTTTTTAAACTGCTTTTGAAGCAATTTTTTTCCCTCCATACTGGCATAGCTTATGGTAGGATTTCACCTGATTTATTTGAATAAACTTCGTTGCCTTTTTTCTCCAAGCAGTGATCAATTTCCTCCAAAATTCTCAGTTGTAAAGAGTGTCAGTGAATTTTATTGAAAGGTAAAGCAAAGATGGACAAAGAGGAGATAGTTGCCCAAGAACAAGAGGGGACAAGTAACTCATGAGCTGATAAAGAGCAAGACCATGATAATAAACCAGAATGGAAGGAGGTTGAAAACATGACCATTCTCCCACCTGTGGCAGAAAAAGCTGACCATGGAGGTAGGAAACCTCCTCTAAGGCTAGACAGGGTGCTTGCAGCCATGTTAACAATATTTTTTTAGGAATAAGCATCTTCCTTGTCTCTATGCATTTTATTTTCAACATAAATTGAGTACATGCTTGGCATTGTTGAGACACACACTGTGCGTAAGTCTCAAGAAACTTTTTAGCATTTGTGGAAGCTTTGCAGACCTAGGAGACAAAAAAGCTTTCTGTGGGCTTTTAGCCTTCTTTTTGCAGCTATGGAAATCAGGAATTGAAACTCCTTACCACAACCACCACACCTTTGGCAGGGAAAAAATTGTGCACTCCATCAGGATATCTTTGACTCACCTCTGTCTGCTTCAATCTGGTTCAATACTGTGATGTGGCTGTCTGGGTAATGGCAGTAAAGGATGCTTTTATGAACAGTTCAACTTTTGGGAAGTAATAAAGAAAACCAGACTTGGTAATAGCCCTGCTTTTTGCTGTGAGCACTGTATTCAGTTATGTCAGTGTTTCACCTCTCAGAGAAATTTTCCTTCCTTTCTCAGAAATCATGGCCTACTGCTGTGTTTCATGCAAACCCAGTAAAACCTAAGGACATAGAAACCTTGGTAAATTCATACTAACACCTGACATCTTTGAAATTATAAAAATTATTCTCACACTGAAGTTTTCCTGTTTCTTGGGCACAGTATCTGAACAAAAGTTATACACACAAAATCTCAGAGCTGAAGATGCAAATTCTTAGGTAATTATCTTTAGTCAAAAGTAAACAAAATGTGAGTAATTGGAAGCTCAAAATTGTTTATTATTTTGTGTCAATTCACAAAACATGGACCAAAACCTAAAACAGTGGGAGCTGCAATCACAACCAGCAAATTAATGTGAAACAGCTACAAGAGCAAAATTTACTGAACATGAACTCACATAACTAAACATCCAATACATCTATAGAAAACAGAAAGGTGCTGAAAGGCATACTGTCCTATTCCAGTGAAAAAGAAATATTTAGAAAATACATAAGATGTCACAGATTTCTCTGAGGTGCAAGTTTCTAGAGCCTTCCCCAGCTCCATTGCCCTTCTCTGGACATGCTCCAGCACCTCATTGTGTTTCTTGTACTGAGGGGCCCAAAACTGCACACAGGATTTGAGGTGCGGCCTTACCAGTGCTGAGTACAGGGGAACAATCCCTGCCCTGGTCCTGCTGGCCACACTATTGCTGGCACAGGCCAGGATGCCATTGGCCTTCTTGGCCACCTGGGCACAGCCTGGCTCATGTCCAGCTGCTGTCACCAGCACCCCCAGCTCCTTTTCCTGTGGGCAGCTTTGCAGCCACTCTGCCCCAGCCTGTGGCACTGCCTGGGGTTGGTGTGACCCAAGGGCAGGACCCAGCACTGGGCCTTGTTGAACCTCACACCACTGGCCTTGGCCCCTTGGTCCAGCCTGTCCAGATCCCTCTGCAGAGCCTTCCTGCCCTCCAGCAGATCAAAAATCCCGTTCAAATTAGTGTCATCTGCGAGCATACTGAGGATACACTCAATCCCCTCATCCAGATCATCAAGAAACATGTTAGACAGAACTGGCCACAATACTGAGCCCAGGGAGCCCTGTTACTGACTGGCTGCTGAGTGGATGCAGCACCATTCACCACCACTCTCTCAGCCTGGCCGTCCAGGCAGTTCTGAACCTCAGACTGCACCTTGTCCGAGCCATGAGCTGCCAGGTTTTCCAGGACAAAGCCATGGGAGACGGTGTCAAAGGCTTTGCTAAAGTCCAAGAAGACAACATCCACAGACTCTCCCTCATCTATTAGGCTGGTCTTGTGGGGTATTCAGGATCTTGTGGGAGCTTCATAGATACAAAGAATCTGGGGTGGAGCTAAACTGAAATCAGTCTAGCCTATTCAACATCACAACACAAATTTTCTTCAAGTTACCATTTACATAAAAGAACATTATCTTGCAAGCTAAATGTTTAAATTTTATTAAAAGATGCTTCCAACACAATACATTTTTGCCTTCTAGAATATATTATGCACATAAGCTTAAGGAAATTCATGAGGACATCGTATTTAACAGCAGTTTAACTCTCACCTCAGCTATTGGTGAACTATGAGGGTCATTGCTTTAAGAGGAGAGAACAACAGTATTATTTAGACCCATAATAATAACACAATTTGTACTTGATATCAATAAATAGAAAGGTTCTGTTAAAGACTGTGGTGTGTGTGTGCAGCAGTTCAGGAAGAAATATTTCATAATTCAAGTTCTGTAATCAAGGCTATTGAAAATGGGCTCATGGAAAAAGTACTACTGACCCTATCTTCTGTCTGAATCAGTACAGACTGTCTGGCTCTTTTGTTCTCTTTTTTATTGCTTTCTTTCTTTCAGAATTTTATTCTCACTTTCCTGTAGCTGGTTTCCAACAACTCAGCTAATTAAATACCACAGAGGTGACAGTGAATTTCATTGAGTACTATGTGACTGCCCCATGGACTCTTGCCAGCT
>VZTR01008898.1:5780-75270 GCA_013400775.1 Chaetops frenatus
GGGCAGGGTGGGCGGCTCAGGGTTCATCCCCCAGCCCCGGGCAGGGTGGGTGGCTCAGGGTGGGTTCATTCCCCAGCCCCGGGCAGGGTGGGTGGCTCAGGGTTGTCCTCCCAGGTGCGATGAAAACACCCGATTTGGGAGTGCTGCTGAAGGCAGGGTTTTTGAGAACCGAGGGCTGCCTCTGTTCGGGCTGTGCCAAAGCCTTTGGCTCTTTGCCGGGGGAAGGGGAGTTCCCTGTTTTCCAGCCCTTTGGGACATCAAAGGAGCCTTTCTTCAGCACTGCAGGTGTCAGGCCAGCCCAGAGCCCTGCTGGAGGTCTGGTGTTGGTTGAGAAATTAAAAATAAACCCAACAGGCTGTGCAAAGGCTGGAGCCGATCTTTGTTTTCCTTTGTGCCTCCTGTTCCCTTTGGGACGCGGTGCCAGGAGTGGTTCCTGGTATCCCGCAGGCAGCTCAGGATCCTTGGACTCCTCAGTGGCAGAGCATTGATGGTTCTGAGTTGATTCTTCACAAAAACAAAGCATTAACAGCTTAACACTTCCACGGAATGAGCTTTGGATAGAACTGATCTTAGATTGCCTTAAGAAGCGATTTCCAGGTGTTTGGACTTCGCCGTTCTGCCACACCAAAGTCAATCACAGCGATGTTTTAAAAAAGGTCTCAAGGTTTTCTCATGGCTCACAACAAGGTTGGAGGGCCTGCATTGGTTTCCCCTTTATTAAAAATAAAACATTTATAAAAGAGAAGCTACAACTTACAAAGAAGAAGAGTGGGAGGAAGATCAGCGTGGAGAAGGGGTGGATATGAAGCACTTGGACCTGAAATCTGTGTTCTCCCCCAGAACCCCGATCAGAAATCACCTTTTTCCCCCCTTTTCCTCCCACCAAGGGCCTGCCTGCCCAGCTCCAGGGGCTGAAGCTCGTGGGGAACAGCAAATTCCTACAGCGACCAATTAGTGCCTCATTAAGGACAGGGACTCTTTGTCAAGCATTCCTGGGGCTGAGGAGCACCCACAGAAAGCCCTGGGGGGAATTACTCAGGCCCTGCTCAGAGCAGATTTAGGGAGGTGTGGCAGCAGAAGCCAAAGCCAGGGGTTGAGTGATGGGGATGAACAGAAAGCTGGAGGAGCTGCCCCTTCCCGGGAAACCGTGGGGCCTGGAAAAAGGAGCAGAAAACTGGGATGTGTTTATGCAATCAACAGCTCCACAGGGGCCTCAGGAGTAAATTACATCGATAATTTTATGTCAGAAGCTTGGATTTTGCAATCTAAGGGGTGTTTGGGGGGGAATTTCGTGCATTGTGCAGTCTGAGTCTGTGCATTTGACATTTTCCCAGAGGTTTCCAGATTGTTTCTTCCTTCATTTCAGAGGAATGAAGGAAGAAAAGGCCAAGGACCACCTGAAACATCAATTATTATGTTCTTGCATGGATGGAGCATGTTAGGAAAGGAGCTCCTGTGTGTGGAGCCACCACAGTGAATATTTTCTGCTTTTTATCCAATCTGGGCAGAGATGGGAGCCTGACAATTCCCAGAGGAGACATTCCCACGCACCTGGATCCATAGAAAGCCCAGAAAATGGAAAATCAGGGATTAAACCCAACTTTATGCCTTAGAGAGGACCCACCTGACCATGAAGTGATTCCTGCAGAGAGAGGGGCAGCTCCAAGCTGAGATTTGTTCTTTTCCTGAAACATCTGAGCCAGTGACTCCCCTGGGTGGTCACACCAGGAACCCTGTGGGGAGGCTGCTCTCTCTCCATGGCATCCTGGCACTGAAAGGCCCATTCTCAAGCCAAAGGTCAGTTTAGGTTTTACAAAATTCAGCTGAATATTCCAAGAGTTCAAACTGGGCTGGGCCCAAGCTCAGGAGAGGTTTCAGGGATGGGTCTCAAGGTTTAAATCCTGAGGAGCAGGAGGTCCTGTGAGCTCTGAGCTCTGAAACCAGGGAGGAACCTCAAGGTCTGGGTCAGGTGGGTTCAGTTCAGAGCTGGAGACCACCAAGGACCCCAGAGTTCTCCTGTCCAGCAGGACAGGGCTCAGCAGACCCTGCTGTCACACCCTGGTCCCTTGGCTGGGTCATCCTGAACAGTTTTACAGGCTGGGGATTCGGTATTTTTAATTAACAATAATTAATTTGCCCTGCAGACATTAAGACAGAAATAGTGGCTGATCCTCTGGTAGGGAAGTGAAGAGTCACATGAACCATTCTTCAAAGATCACAAATAAACCAAATTTTCTTGTTTTCAGGTGTATTTATTATTAGCTCCTTTGCAAACAAGCACATCAGTTGCCTTTATAGCCAAAATAAAACATGTAAAAACATTAATAAATACTAACAGGACTTGTAAATAAATTATCAGCAGTTTTCTGAAATATCAGATACTTGACACATTTCAATGTTTAAATATCTTAAATTACCACCCCTTGCTAAGACTGGGAAAAAAGGAAGCATGGTTGCAATGAGGGCCTTTAATGTCAGTGATTCTGGATCAGAGGTTAAGGCCTGAATCCTCAAAGATATTTCAGAGTATTTTCCCCTCCTGGAAGTCAGGGCTGAGTGTTTTGATAAAGGATCCGTCCCTGGAAGTGTCCAGGGCCAGGCTGGGTGAGCTCTGAGCAGCCTGGGACAGGGGGAGGTGTCCCTGCCCATGGCAGGGCTGCAACAGGTGAGCTCTAAGGTCCTTCCCACCCAAACAATTCCAAGATTCCATGGAAAATACCAAGGCTTCAACTCATGCTCCCTCCCAGAGCTGGGCCCTGACTCTGTCAGCAGCTCAGAAAAGGAGTTTTCCCTGAGGTTCTCTGAGCACACCAACACCTGCTGGGGATCACTTGCAAAATGAACCCTAAAAGTCTCCAATTCTGAAAGTCTGAGTTCATGAGATGGTGGACATTCACATAAACCCAGCTCCCAGCTGGGCCTGGGGGCTCTGGTGCACTGAGGGTTCAATTCCAGAACCCCTGGGGTCCCTGACTCCTGTGCCCTGTGCCATCCCTCTGGAATTCATTTGGAAATGCCACTGCAGGAGATGCCCTGGGCACAGCTGGAGCACGGAAGAAGGGCCACAGGAGTGGAAGGAGGGGAGGTTTTTTTAGGAGGTGACAAATTCGGCTCCTTTCTCCTTCCTGAGGGATGAGAGGAGGCTCAGAGCTGCCCTCACACCAGTGCTCCCAGTGCTCCCAGTTGGCTCCAGCTCCATGGATGTCTCATGGAGGGTTCCCCAGCTGGGCAGCAGCAGCTGTGGGCACAGAGAGCTGACAAAGGGCACCAGAAAATCCCCAGGGCTCTGCAGCTGCAATTCCCTCCTGACTCCAATATCCTGCAGGATGAGGATGGCCTGGACACCCCAAACCCAGCTGCTCAGGCAGCCAAGGCTTCCTGTGCTTGCAGAGTCCCACAGAAATAAATACAAATAAATATTAAAATAGGCAATTAATGGAACCATTAAGTAATGGAACGTTCAAACAGTTCTTTCAGGGAGTGACTTTCCCAATAAGTCATCACATGACATGGTTTGAACAGCAACTGCCATCCTCTGGCCTTGCAGGTCAATAAATAAATAAATAAATAAAATAAAATTTTTAGAAATGAATAAATATAATACTAAATAAATAAACATCAAATAAATAAATAAATAAATAAATAAATATTAAATAAATAAATAAAGGCACAATAATAATAATAATATGCAGGACATACAATAATAGCTGCCAGCAACCTGTCAAAATCATGTTAATGTAACATGATGGAGGCTAAAAGTGTCTGGGGAATTTAAGAGCTGCCAAAATCAGGACCACATTCAACTGTTACCAAAAAAAAAAGATAAATTATGGTTTCTTAAGAATCTCAATTGCAAACTTTTCTTCTAATTGTGCTTCTTTTCTTGTGCTAATTCATTCTTTGCTTCCTTTAGGAGTCCCGTGCCACCCTCCTGGGATGCCTTACCAGTTATCTGCAAAATAACACCAGAAATTCAATTTACACATAAATTTACAGGAGAACTCTCTTGGTTCTCCTCAGAGCAGGAGCTCCAGCCCATCCTTGGGGGGTCCTTACCTGCAGAGTGAGGACCACTCGCTCCAGGAGGAGAGGTAACAGCAGTCCCTGGCCTGCACTGAGACCTCAGCTGGCCCAGGGGCTGGCAGCTGCATGGCCTGCTCGTCAGTGTCGTACACCTGGGGACAGGGACAGCTCCTTCAGGCTCAGGAGTGGGGACAGAACCCACCCCAAAGCAGCAGGAAGGGTCACCGAGCCCCCAGCGCAGCCCGGTGTCACAAAGGTTCCCACTGCACCCAGGGGTGCCAAAGGGCTGGGGCTTGGGAGAGCCTGAGCTCAGCAGAAAGAGCTGGAAAGGTCACAAACCACTGAGGGAGGTGGCCCAAAGTGACCCAAAACCACTGAGCTTGGTGTCCTAAAAGGTCCAAACCCACTGAGGGTGTAAATGGCACAAACCCACTGAGTTTGGTGCTCTAAGTGACCCAAAACCACAGAGTTTGGTGTTCTAAAGAGATCCAAACCCACTGAGTTTGGTGCTCAAAGTGACCCAAACCCAATAAGGGAGATGTCCCAAAGTGCCCCAAACCCACTGAAGGAGGTGCTCTAAGTGACCCAAACCCACTGAGGGTGTAAATTATCCAAACCCACTGAGTTTGGTGCTCTAAGTGACCCAAAACCACAGAGTTTGGTGTTCTAAAGAGATCCAAACCCACTGAGTTTGGTGTCCCAAAGAGACCCGAACCCACTGAGGTTGGTGTTCTGAATTATCCAACCCCAAACCCTAAGCACTCTTTAAGGGGTCGTTTGTTTATCTGGATTTTTCTCTTTTGCCTTCTTGTCCCAGAGCAGGAACCCTAAAAACCAGAAGCGCCCCCTCCTCAGGGTCCCTGAAATCCCCTCTGTGGAGGCACCAGAAGCACCCCCAGCCCCAGCAATTTCCCTCCCGAAGGGCTTGGAGGAGCCAAGGCTGCTGAAATCAGGGAATGAGCACCGAGGGAACGGCCCCATCTGCTGGTCCGGGCTGGATCCCCGGAGGGAAATGTTCCCCCTTTGGTTAAATCCCCTGGAAAATCGGGATAACCATTCCATCTGCCTGCTCTCCTCAGAGCTGGGCCCAGCAAGGGCAGCACTGGGGGGGTCAGTGCTCAGCTGCCCTGTGCCCAAGTGGTTTTTCCCCAGTCCTTTTCCAAGCCAGGCCCTTGTGTGTCCAACAATTGGGACATGCGTTGGAGATTTAACACTGGCACTGTTAATTAACCCCGTGGATTAATTGGGGATTGAGGGGGAAAGACCAGGCTCTCCCCAGAAATGCTTCCAGATGAGTCACTGGTCCCTGATTTCCCATTCAGCCCCAAAAGTCTGAGCTAGCCAGGTATGAACAACACACGAGGAAATTCGTGTCACACACAGATCCTGGGGTTCTGGGTTTGGAAATGGGGATTTTCCCACATGAGGCCCCCACACAGCCTCCTAATGAATTAGTAAACACAGGCATGCAATGCTGGGCAGGATTTTCTGTCCTCAGTTACCTCAGGGATCTTCCTGCTCATGGACCTGGGAAAGGCTTTTTCTGCCAGGAGAGAATTTGCCACTTTTGGGGCTCGACACCACTTTGTTTTAATTTTAGTAGGTTATTCTTGCATACAAACTTAAATTATTTATACTGTTCAAGCAAGAAAACCTGTGTCTCCAATGTTGTGTTTGTACCTGGTATCTGTTTCTCTTTGTGCTTTTGAATTTGACCTTGAAGGTCAAAGGGAAGTAGGAGTTTGGGGTGCTCCAGGTTCTGGGATATGTCCAGGTCACTGTTCCATTGGTGGCCACGTACTGACACTGGGGAGGGTCAGGTTTTACTGCAAGAGAAAACACAGAGGGAATTAATTCATATTGACAACTTAATAGCAGATATTTGTGCGTTCCTGGTGGGAGTTTTATGGGAATGATCTTTGGGAGCTTGCAGGTTAAGGGAGGAGTAGACTTGAGGTGTAATAACTGCCTTGGGTGCTTTTTATGGAAAATTAATTAACTCCCAGATTCTTTTTTTTTTTTTTTTTTTTTNTTTTTTTTTTTGGCCTGGAGGGTTGCAGAGGCCTCTGCTGGAATATCTCCAACCCCTGCTGACATTCAGGCACTTAGCAAAACCTCTGTTTCCTTAGGATGCTGCCTCGTTTTCCTGTGCCCCGTGGCCACAGCTCAGAGCCCTCTGATCCCTGTCCCTTTCTCTGAACCTGCCCTGGATACCCAAATGCAGGAATGGGTCAGGAGCCTGAACCAGCTCTCAGAGAGGAGCCTGCTGGGTTCTCTGCCTTGTCCCACAGAGCCCTTCCCAGCCCTGTCCATGCCCTGGGGACATTCAGGGAGCTGTGGGTGTTGGGGCACTGGAGGTCACAAGCCAGGAAAATGCTGCTGCTTCACTTCCTCCTCCTCTTCCAGCCTGGCATCCCCTGTTCCTGTAACTGGGGCTTGGTGGGCAATTACAGAGCCCAGGGCAGGGATTCCCAAGGCTGGGCTGAGCCCTGAGCCCCGCTGGCAGCAGCAAAATCCAACTCAGAACCACCCCCCACTCCTGGGCTACTCACTGATGTCCCTGATGAAGAAGCTGGCGCTGTAGTTCTCATATTCCACCTCATCAATGACCTCCAGGAAGATGTCAATGGGCTGGTGCTCCTCAGCAAAGGGGCAGAAGTTCTCCTTGTGGCACTGGGCTGTGTAGGTGCTCAGGGCCCCCTCGGTGGCAGCCACGGGGCTGCTGCAGGACACATCTCCCTGGGGGCTGAAACAGAGCAGGGAGAAGCTCTGGGAATGCTGCTGTGTCCTGGGAATGTGCTGCCCCCACCACCACCACCACCACATCGTGTGTTTGGTGAGGAAATGTTCTGGTTTTTCCTGTGCTTTGATGCAGGGAGGGGTCAGTGGGAGCTGTCACATCCCCAGTGCTGGGGGATGTGTCCACGTCACAAATCCCAGCCTCACCTCACCCCCTGCCTCAGCAGAAGGAATTCAAATTTAACCCTAAAGCAGGATCTCTCATTTGCCATGGCAAGCTCCAGTTTCCTCCTTTGTCCCTTTGCCCTCTCCCAAACCTTGCTGAAGAAATGAGGGCAAGTTGAGAAGTCTCCCTTGAGAAATAAACACCAAAAGCTACCAAATCACCACCTGAGTGATTTGTGATCCTATTTGTGCTCTCAGCCAAAGGAACCCCTTGGCAGCTGTTTCCCCTTGAGCAGGCTGGAGTGACCTTTGCTGGATGGAGCTCTCCATGTTTTGGAGAACCCCCCCTGGAGCAGTGGGAGGCAGGAAATCCCCCCAGGGTTCCCAGCACCCATTTCCCTGCAGGTTTCTGCAGGGTTCCTTCTCAGGGCCCATGTGCTCTGAGGTGGGGGCAGCCTCCCACTCCTCTCTGCACTGGGAGCCCTGGTTCTTTCTGCCTTGGCTCCACTTCCTCTCTGCTCTCCACCAGCTCTTTTGCTATTGCTTAAGTTACTCACTGGCTACTCCAGCCCACTTGGGCTCATTCCATTCTCAAGGCTTTATTCGTTTCTGAGCAATGTCCATGCCCTTATTAAGTCAACAAAACATTTTGGGGATGTTCAGATTTGGGAGAAGAGATCTCCCCCCCATCTGTGTGCCCCTAACAGCCCAAAATCCTGCACAGAGTAACCCCAAGGGCTGCTCTGTGGGGCTGTGTAGGAAAGTACAAACTCTCACCCTTCCAGGCTTCTGAGGGTGAACTTCACATTTGGACTCTTATTTTCTGTCATCCAGGAACATGTGAAAATTCCAGAGTAGTTCTTTGCCTCACACTTTAAAAATGTCCACTTGGGCTCTGGACAGAGAAAGAAAGCAAGCAGGAGTTATTTATTCTTCTTTGCCAAAATGGCCAGGGCAGAGAGAAAACATCAATTCATAAATCCCCAGATTCCCTGGCAGTACCATGAGGGACTCAAATCTCAGACTCAGATGAGTGGGGTTCATGCAGAAAATGCAAAACATCCCAGGCTTGTCCCAGGCTTAGTCCTGAATGGAGAAGCCCAAATGACAGCACTTCAAACCTGGCTCAGGCCCTGGCTCTGTCAAATCCCAGAATCATGGAATATTCTCAGCTGGAAAAGACCCACAAGGATCATGGAGTCCAACTGCACAGACCCCCCCCCCAACAATCCCACCCTGCGCATCCCTGGGAGGATTTTCCAAACTCTCCTGGAGCTCTGGCAGCCTCAGGGCTGTGCCCATTCCTTGGGGAGCCTCTGGGGGAAGAACCTTTCCCTAAAATCCAACCTACACCTCCCCTGACACAGCTCTGGGTATTCCTTTGGGTCCTGTCACGTAGCCCTGCTTTTCCAAACCAATTCCTCCGATCCCTCCACCCTCCCAGCCTAGAGAATCCCAAAAAAATCCCGCAGCACCCAATTCCTGTGCTGCTCATCAGCTGCAGAGCCACAGCAGTGATGATTCCCCTGCCCCTGTCAGCAAAGCCTTTCAAGAGAACCCTTCCCCAGGGACATTTCCCAGGTGTTCCCAGAGCCTGCACCAAGCAGGGAAGGGACAATCCCAGCATTTTAGGGTTGTACCTTGAAAGCTTTTCAGAATCCACCTCATCATCTGGCCCTTGGAGTCGATTTTCGCGATGAGGAGGAGGCTGGAGCTGAGCAGCTCGTGCCTCTCCTGGCTCAGACAGCTGTAGTTCCCAGCATCTGGGAATTCCTTCACTGCAGCAATCAGGGTCTTCCCTTCTTGCTTCCATTCTGAGTCCTTTTTCCAGTAAACTGCTTCCTCTGAGGAATTACAGGTGAGCTCCACGGTGGTGGCCGGGGCCTCAGCATCCCACTGGGATTCTATGACAAACACTGGGAATGGCCAGGGAAAAATCAGGAGCTGCTCACTGGGATTCTATGAAAAACACTGGGAATGGCCAAGGAAAAATCAGGAGCTGCTCACTGGGATTCTATGAAAAACACTGGGAATGGCCACAGAAAAATCAGAAGCTGCTGACACTTTATCAGGGGGAAGTTTGGGCTGAGCCCTTTCCTTCAATCCTCCTCTCCAGCGAGCTCTGGGTGAATCCCAGTGAGCTCTGGGACCTTCTCAGCACCAGGAAAAGAGCTTTGAGGCTTTGCCATGAAGGAGAAACCCTAAGAAACCTGTCAAATGTGGGATCTAAACTGGCAGAAAATACTCAGCTCTAGGAAGTTTGGAAGTCTCCCAAACTCCCTACAGACACAGAAAAAGTGAATCTTCAAACTCAAAGTTTACTCTCAGTGTTGACAAACAGATTTGCTGCTTTCAGCACCAAATCCCTCCCAGGGAACCCACACAATAAATATTCTTTTCAATATAAAGATATGGGGGAAAGTCATTGCAAGAGAGGACGATTTGGATTTAGCCCAATTTTCTGGTAAATTATTCAAAAGAACCATTTGTTTATTATTGACCCTTCATTTTTACAAATGTGTTTTCATTTAAGATCTTTACCAGAGAAGTTGATAAACTGTTTCTAGGTTTATGTGTCACTCAGAATTATTTTTTTTTTCCCAGTTAATTCTTCCCTTGTTTGTTTTGGGGCTGTTCCCTAAGTCACAGCTTTTGCATCCAGGCTGTGTGACTGAGATTTTGGAACATGAGGAGAAGGAATAGGAAATAAAACAGTTGCTAATGAAAATATTGCAAATTAACTGTTGTAGGACATTTTAGGACATCTAAATATTTTTTCCATTGACTGCAATTAATTATTGTTAAACAAATAAAGATATAGCTTTGGCCTAAGATACTGGAAATAAATTCTGTGCTGGTGGCCACAATTATAATTCCAAGGTTTTAGGTCTGACTAAGTAGAGGCTTCCTTACCATTTTCCTGCAGTTTCCACTGGGCACTTTCCAGTAGGGCAGCAAAGGAAAACAAGGACAGTAAGGCACAGAGGAGGCGAGACATCTGTAGGGGAAAAAAAGTTATTAAACTTCACTGAGGCTGGCTGAGTGTGCTCCAAAATCAGGCTGGGCTGGGCAGGGTGACAAGGACACAAAATCCAGTGAGCTGAGGAACATCCTCCCTCTCTGAGAACTCTGGGACTCCGTTAAAGTGGAATCTCAGGTTTGTGCTGCAGCTGGAGCCAGGATTTTAATCCACTTGGGATTCTCATCCCAAGGCAGTTTAGAGAAGGAATCCCTCAGAGGGAATGGTGTCAGTGGGTCTGGCCTGGTCCCCAATATTGGTTAAATATCCCTCGTGCAGGAAAAGGCCTGCTGGTCCAGTGAGGCAAATTCCATGAAAAAAAGCACTGGGATAAAGCATCAACAGGCTGCCCAGGGAGGTTTGGAGCCCCCAGCCCTGGAGGTGGCACCTGGAGGTGGCACTCAGTGCCCTGGGCTGGGGACAAGCTGGGGATGGGGCACAGGATGCACTCGGTGATCCCAAAGCTCTTCCCCAGCCTCAGTAATTCCAGGACTCCCCACCACCAAGGGGACCAATGGACATCCAATTCCATCCATCCACTGCCTCAGTTCGGTTCAGCTCATCAGCAGTTCCATTAAACCCACGGATTTGGGTAAACCCAAGGAGCTGCTCAAGGGTTTGGCTGGATTTTGTCTCCATCACCTCTGAACCAGTGACAGCAGGGCCAAGACTCAGTGCAGAGCTGCTGTCAGCACTTGCCTGGCTGCTCCAGTCCTAGTCCCAGTCCTAGTCCTAGTTCTAGTTCTAGTCCTAGTCCTAGTTCTAGTTTTAGTCCTAGTCCTAGTTCCAGTCCTAGTCCTAGTTCCAGTTCTAGTCCTAGTCCTAGTCCTAGTTCTAGTTCTAGTTCTAGTTCTAGTCCTGGATCTAGTTCTAGTCCTGGATCTAGTCCTAGTCTTAGTTCTAGTATCCACCTGAGCTCTCACAGCCTGATTTTGTGAACAGTTTCAGGAGGATTCCTCCAGGGCTGAGTGTCCCAGCTGTGTCTGCAGGAAGGGCTGGCAGTGCAGCCCATTGCTGCTGGATGTCCAATATAGAAATGTGTATTTATCCTGAATTTGCTCCAAATACCACCAGAGCTCTCCATGAAACACCAAACTCCTTTGGCAAATACTGTAATAATTACTGGGTGCACAAAACCCTTCAAGAACAGCTATTTAGATGCGTTTCCAGAGCCCCCTTTTAACTGGAGATTAAATCAAATTAACAGAAATAGAATCTCAAAGAAAGAGATGGTGAAGATCGTTTTCAAAGCCTGTTCTGACTGCAGTGGGAGGCTGAATGCAGGTGAAAAACACAAAATTCAGTGGTTTGAGTTGTTTTTTCCTCTCAAAGCACTCCTTTTGTGGTGAAAAGGGAATAGCCCTGCTGATTCCTTGAGAGCAGAGTGTCCCCCTGTGTGCAAATCAGTTCCCATTGCAGCTCCTGCTGTTCTGAGCATCCTAAATCCTGGACAAAAACCATCCAGTGCCCTTTGGAATTGTCCCCAGCCCTTCTTGGGACCAGGAGCTACAATGAAGTGTCTGGAGAGTGCCCAGGGGAGGCAGCAGCTCCTGCTGTGCTCAGAGAGGGGCACAAGGCTCAGGGAAAAGCCAGGTGTTATTGGACAGAAATTACAGAATAATTCAGGTTGGAAAAGAGCTCTGAAATATCCAATATCCCATTAGCAGTGCACTGCTTCATTAAACTCTTAGATTTCAGGCAGGGTTAGCTGGGATTTCCAACAGAAAGATTCATTTGGCAACTTTCTGAAAGTTGCTGGTTTCTGTCACAGGAACGTGAAATTCATCATTAGACTTTCATAAACCTGAAACTAAACATCAAAAGATCAAAACACAGCTCAGGCTGGGGGAGGACAGAGGGACTTGTGCCTTCTCTTCCATTCATCACAATTAAAACCTCCAAAACAAAAATGTTTCTCTTTGTTTGAGGGAGAAGATTCATGATTCAGGTTTTTGATGAAGGCGGTCAACAGTTTGCATGGAAATCATTCACATTTCATCCCCCATCTCAAAATTTTATTGAAAAATTAATCAGGAATAAACTCAGTTTCTGAACAACACCAGTGAGTGCCAGAGCACTTTGGAAAGGAGAATATTCCAGCTCCAAATGTTCAGGGAATCACAGAATCATGGAACAGTTTGGGTTGGAAGGGACCTTAAAAATCATCCCATCACACCCCTGCCATGGCAGGGACACCTCCCACTGTCCCAGGCTGCTCCCAGCCCCAGTGTCCAGCCTGGCCTTGGGCACTGCCAGGGATCCAGGGGCAGCCACAGCTGCTCTGGGCACCCTGTGCCAGGGACCCCCACCTCAAAGGGAAGAATTCCTTCCCAAAATCCCACCCATCCCTGCCCTCTGGCACTGGGAATCCATTCCCTGTGTCCTGTCCCTCCATCCCTTGTCCCCAGTCCCTCTCCAGCTCTCCTGGAGCCCCTTTAGGCCCTGGAAGGGGCTCTGAGCTCTCCCTGGAGCCTTCTCCTCTCCAGGTGAGCACCCCCAGCTCCCCCAGCCTGGCTCCAGAGCTGCTGGAGCAGCTCCATGGCTTCCTCTGGGCTCTGTGCAGCAGCTCCAGGTGCTGCTGGTGCTGGAGACCCCAGGGCAGGAGGCTCTGCAGGTGGGGTCTCACCTGAGCACAGGGGCACAGGGTCCCCTGGTGTCCCCTCCGTGTCCCCGCTGCTCTGGGAGCTCCAGGGCTGGGGCTGAGCCTCCTTTCCTTCCCTGGCAATCTCCAAAGGATTCCAGCCAGGAAGGACCTCTGCACCTCATCTGCTCCCAGCCCCAGGCAGGGCCAGGCCAAGGGGACACAATGGCCAGAAGAAGGAGTTTGGCAGCACTCCCAGCCCAGGAACACCAACACTGCTCCAATAAAAGGATTATTATTGCCTGGTGGCACAGGTAACCACTCCAGGGGTATTTACATGTGCTCATCATCTGCTAAACTTTATGAGGATATAAATATTGCCCTGAGGAAGATGTCCCAAAAACGATTTAAACCCACTCTCAAACAAATAATGTCAATTTTTCGTTATTTTTATCTGACAGCTGAGTAAAGAAAGGAGTTCTCACCATTTCCTGGGAAGCCTCTGGCTGGAGCTGCAGCTGAAGGTTGGCTCTGGGATGTGAAGGAAACAAAGTTCTGGTCCCAAAGTCAAAGGGGTGCCTTTTAAATGCTCCCTGCCACTGCAATACCACAGGATTGCAACACGTGGCTCTGGTTCCTATTTTACATTGGGCCACAGCTACAGCCCAAGAAAAAAAAAATATTTGGGAGTCCCAGGTAAACTTCAAGGAGGAAATGAAATTATGAGATTGTAAAACGACCTTTAATGGTTTGCCAGAGTCATTTCCTTTCCTCGCTGGTTTTCTGTCTCTCATTCTGTCTCTTCATCTCGGAGGAAGAGTGAAGAGAGGCCAAATAAACTTCCAAAAGTGTCTAATGGGAAATACAGAATGAAGACAGAAAGAGAAAGTTCAATAAAACTCTTTCTACCTGATAAGCATGAGAGAGGTAATTGCATGACCTCTAATCCCAGCTCCCACATCAATAGAAGTAAAGGGAATATTAATCTTTAATTGCTGGTTTCGAGTTGTGTTTGCTCTATTAATTGAGCCTTAAGTCAACCAAAAAACAAACAATCAGTTCTGTTTTAGAGATACCTGATATTTGCACAATATTATGCTGCAGTTTTTACATATAATCTGAACCTGATGTTCCTTTTAAACCTCAGAAGAGCCCCATGCTCCACATGGGCTTTGAAAATGAGCAAAGATTTTCTGTGGATTTTTTTTCTTTTTATTTGTGAAGTAATTGACTACAATTCTCATTATGTGCCAGGCAAACCAAAATACACTGCTTATAAAAGCAAAAAAAAAAAAAAAAAAAAAAAAAAAAAAAAAAAAAAGGTTTGAAACTCAACCTGACACACTTTGGGGATTAATGGAGAGACAAAACTCAGATCCAGGTGCTTTCCAGGGGCAGAATTCCCACAGTGCAGGAATCGAGCTGTAGGTCTATAATCCAGGAATGGAATGATGTTCCTTTGCTATAGAATCCCAGAATCCCAGCATGGTTGGGTTTGGAAGGGACCTTAGGGATCACCCAGTCCCAGCCCTGCCATGGCAGGGACACCTCCCCCTGTCCCAGGCTGCTCCCAGCCCTGCCCAGCCTGGCCTGGGACATTTCCAGGGATCCAGGGGCAGCCCCAGCTGCTCTGGGCACCCTGTGCCTGACAGGCAAGAATTCCTTCCCAAATCCCATCCAGCCCTGCCCTGTGGCAGTGGGAATCCGTTCCCTGTGCCCTGTCCCTCCAGGCTGGGGCAGGAACAGGGTCACGCTCACCTTTGGTGGCTGAGCTGGAGCTCCTTCCCATCCCACAGGGCACAGCCCCAGGCCCTGCATTCCCAGGTGGCCCTGGTGACTCCCTGCCGATCCCAGAGTGCCCAACCTGCTCCTCAAACACGGGAATTCCCTGTCCTGGAGCTCCCGGCAAGGGCGGAGCAGCTCCGGCAGGGGAAAGCTGCTCCCTTCCCATCCCAAATGCTGCATCTGGATCCGGGGGGGTTACGGATCCATTCCTGACACAGAACTCACCTGCAGCCACTGCACTGCTCACCTGAGGCTGTACCAGTGATAGAGTGGAGGTGCTGGCGCTTCCAAAGGGATCCAAAGCCCTCCAGGTGACAAAGCTGTCCCCTCCTCATCCTGCTCCCTGACCCCACTGGCTGCAGGACAAAGGAGGCTGTGCTGGGCATCGTTCCCCCAGCTCAGCTGCTTGTCCTCGTTCCAAGGGCACATTTTGGAAAGAAGAGCAGGGGGAAGCTCCAGGGACAGGGACCCCCTCCCCTCCTGCTGTAAATGCAGCCCTGGGCACAAGGGCAGAGCCCAGTCTGAGCCGAGCTTGGGCACGGATTTGCTCCCATTTAAGACAATTTGCAGCATCCAGAATCCCTTTTGGGATAACACACAGCAGCAAGGGACAGGAAATCTGGGAGCTGAGTTCAGTCCCTGGTACAAATCAGGGCAGGAATCACTTCATGTGCACATTTCCTGCTCCTTCTCCTCAGCCCATTTTCCCTTTTCTGCTTCCATGGATGCTCTGCTCTTTAGTCACTGTGACTAATGCAGAGCTTAACCAAGGTCCTCAAGTTCCTCTCACTTCTGAGACATGAACAGTTACTAATTAATACAAATAAACACCTGATAATTAATAGAAGCCAACGCACATTTTCAGAGTGTGCGTTTGCACCAAGCCTTCCTAATTCTGGCTCAGCTCTTGTCCCAGGACACTTGGGGTGACTTGGTGCCCAAACTTGATGCCAAGAATCCCAAGAAGGCAGTCCTGGAGCACAGACACCTCTGGGTGGAACTTCCACGATGGGATGGTTTCCTGTGATCCATCAGAGGAATTTTTAAATATTAAAACATAGAGATTGTGAAAAGCTCTTTCGATGACAGCCTGGTTTTCCACTATGAGCTCATTGATTCTGAAGGGGAAATTTGGAGGGGAGCAGCTTCTCCCCATCTTCTTTTTCTGCTTCCCCTATGACACTGACAGAGAATGTTCAAACCATGTCCATGCTTTATTTTAATGCTGAGGAAAAGCTGCTTTTTGTCAGAAAGGGCCCATTTTGAAATGGGTTTCCTTGCTTAGGATTTTTGGTTTGTGGAGTGACAAAGAAATCACCCCAATCCAGGGAAAAAAAACCTGTGTAACTTAAGGGAAAGGAATAATAATAAAAAGTGCATAATCTGTATGATTTCTTTATATGGAATTCCCTTCAGTACCTGGCTGGTTTCCCATGGATGTCCATTGGCAGATGAATGCCAAAGATCAGCTTTTATTCCCAGGATTTTTAATGCAGTAGCACTGAGAAGAGAAGACTATTCTTTAGCTGTAGTTCTATTTATTATTGAATAATTCTTAATCTATAATTCAGTCATTTATGTGAATTCATCAGGAAATACTGTGTAATATTGGTGTACCAATGAATTTTCCTTAAAAAATTCCCATTAAGCCACTCCATGGAATCACTGAACCAAGCTCCAGCCTTGAGAGAAATGCAAAGCAACACAGGGGAAAAATACATCCAACTTCTACCAAAAAGCTTTATAGAGCAGTGATTAATTTGCACTTTGGTACCTCTGGAGCAGCTGGCCAGGATGGGGATGTTGGGAATCTCGCCCTGCTTGGATGGAGAGGACAGGGAGATGGGCAGGAGCATCCCTGAGGCCTGACCTTCCCAAGCTCAGGCTGATGCAGCTCCTCCAATTCCAGGTTGGAGCTGGTGCTCAGTGCAGGGTGGGGATGTGGGCTCAGTGCAGACACAGAGCAGGAGCTGCTGCCCCCTGAGAGGAGGGGAAAAGGGGATTTCATCTCCTGGTCCTGCTCCCTTCTCCCCCAGGACATCACAACGTGTAGCTGCCAGGGCTTTGGGTGTCTCTGCACAAGCTCCTGGGCTGGAGACAACAGCAGAGGGATAAAAGGGACAGGAAGAGCCAGAAGTGTCTTGCACAAGGATTTTTAAAGAAAAGCGAAGTGAGGTGTGAGTTTTCCAAAGGGGTTTAAGAACCAAATCTCATTTTCTACAGTAAATGACTCTGTAGAGTCAGTGGAATTTGGGTGCTTAAGTTTGCAAATCTTTATTTGCTCAGAGAATGTGGGGCAGAGATGCCAAAGGAATTGGTATTTCTGATAGATTTATTGCAGAATTAGAGTTATCAATCCTCTCTGGCACAGGACCACAGGAGGTTCTTCCCAGGGAATGCACAGGGAGATGGTTCAGTGCTGGGCACTCTGGTGTCAATCCATTGCTCCCATCATAAATCTCACACTGAGATGAACCTGGCACTGAGATAAACCTGACATTAAGATCAATCTGACATTGATATAAACCTGATATTGATATAAACCTGATATTGATATAAATCTGACACTGATATAAACCTGATATTGATATAAATCTGACATTGATATAAATCTGACACTGATATAAACCTGACACTGAGATAAAACTGACATTGATATTAACCTGACACTGAGATCAATCTGCCACTGAGATCAATCTGCCATTGATATCAACCTGACACTGAGATCAATCTGACATTGATGTAAATCTGACATTGATATAAACCTGATATTGGTGTAAATCTGACATTGATATAAACCTGACACTGAGATCAATCTGCCACTGAGATCCATCTGCCATTGATATAAACCTGATATTGATATAAATCTGACATTAATATAAATCTGACACTGATATAAACCTGAGACTGAGATAAACCTGACATTGATATAAACCTGACACTGGTATAAACCTGACCTTGATATAAACCTGACATTGAGATCACTCTGAAACTTCTATAAACCTGACATTGAGATCAATCTGACCCTTCTATAAACCTGACCTTGATATAAACCTGACATTGAGATCAATCTGACCCTTCTATAAACCTGACATTGATATAAACCTGACATTGATATAAACCTGACATTGATATAAACCTGACATTGAGATCAATCTGACGCTTCTATAAACCTGACATTGATATAAACCTGACACTGATATAAACCTGGCTCTGAGATCAGTCTGACAGCAGCCACAGCAGGAGCCAGCTGCAAGCTGGGCTCCTCTGGTGGACTCCACTCGTTTCTGGGGGATGTTGTAACTCTGAATTCCACCATCAGCAGTGCTTGGGCTGTGTTACAGTGCTGGGGGTGGGGAAATAACCCTGCAAACTGAAAGTCAAGGGAAAAGCCCAGTAAATTCATTTCATTGACTGAAATTCAAGCAGCATTTTCTTTGTCTGACACCTCCTAAAAAAGGAGTTTTCAGACAAAGCCAAGCCAGGCCATTCAAAGTCCAAGAGGAGTTTGTACAAAGCTGTCAGGGACAGGGTGGGGTTGTTGGGATGCCCAGGAGTTGGACTGAATGATCCTTGAGGGTCCCTTCCAGCCCAGGATACTCCATGGTTCTATAATTAAAGCACTCAGGGATATACCTGGAAGAGAAGGGAAGTCATGACAGCTTCCTGCTTTGCTATTAATTATTAATGTATAAATATTTATTTAATGCTAAAGCCTGGGGACCCAAACTGAAACTGGGGATACCAGGACAAGGAATTCAGGAGTTCACAGGGAGACTCAATGCCCAGGCAGGGTCCAGGCACCTTGTTACATCATTTTTTATCTGTCAGAAAATTCCAAGTTCCTCAAGGTGGGGAAAAGAAACTTTAAATTATGTAAGAAGAGCTCTGACACCTCCCATGACTGTGAGGGAATGAGGTCATACAAGACCTATTTGGAAAGCAAAAACTTTAACCACTGAAGCATCCCTGAACTTCTGAAAGCCAAAGGAAATTTTGGAATTACTCCAGGGCCTGCTCTGTGACATTACAATCACTCCTGTAACTCCTTTGCTGAAGTCAGGTTGTAACAAATGGGAAAATTTAAAATTAAAATTCAGGAGCTCTGACATGTTCCCTCTGACAACAGAAGAGAGGGGCTGTGGAATGGCAGATCCTCCTCCAACTCCTTTTTGTGCTACCACACCTTTCTGACTGAGATGGGGCAGATTTTGGTGCCAAAACCTCAGGATTTGTGACAATCTCCCTGTCCTGGCTTCTCCCAGGGCTGCTCCAGGAGCACATCCCTGTTCCTGCAGCTCAGTGGCACCAGGCTAAAGAACTGTGAATAATTCAGGGTGAGGAGAAAGCTTTGCATGAGGGAACTTCCAGCAAGGACTTTCCCAGGAGAATGATGAAACTGCCTGCCTGGAGTGAGCACATCTGTTCCTGCTCAGGCCAGGGAGGGTGAGGATGTGCCTGCAGTTGCTCATTTTGGGAATTGTGCTCCCTTGCTCCTCCCTGTGCTCTGACATCACTCTGATTAAACACCTCAACAGCCCCAGAGGAAAAGTGTCCTTCACCCAGGTGGAGTAATTGGCCCATGGCAGTAAATTCCAGGAATTTTGTGATTTACCTGAGGAGATATATTAAAAAAAAAAAAAAAAAAAACAAGTAGAGAACGTGTTTCACATTTTAAATGCTCATGGATTTGTGCTTTGGGTTGCTTTTTGCCAAAAAGTGGAACATGATGCCTTTTGGGGGGGATAGTCCTGTACACAGGGCTATGGAAACACAATTCAAGTAAAAATCACTGCTTTTTGCACATTTGATCCTGTGCCAGGACAGGAGATCTCTGCTGGGTTCTGCTCTCGTCGTGGGCAGGATATGAAGGGATGAAAGCAGGAACTTGCAGACCTCAGGGAGAAGAGGAGGTTTTTTTTCCTGGTCAGTAAATCAACCAGCCCTGCAGCTCTGACACAGAGAGTGGGGACTCTGCTCTGGCACTTCCTAGCTCTGCTCTGAAGGGATTTGGGGGGACAATCCTCACTCTTTCCAGTTGGAGAATTTAACCCAGTCTCCAACCCCACAAAGCAGAGCTGCAGAGCACAAAGATTCACTTAATAATTGATTCACTTCACAACCCCACTTATTTATAAGCTGTTTTAACCAAAAGTCAATCACTCCACTTTTCTCTTTCTATTTTTATAATAGAAAGATATATTTCCATTTTATATTATTTTCTTTTTCTTTTTCTTTTTTTTTTTTTTACAAGATTTTCCTGCTTATTCCTACAGGTGACATCCCCAGGGCACTGCTGGGAGTGCTGGGAACAAACCCCAACCCCTGGTGTGCAGAGGTCAGAGAGTGCCAGAGGAGGCCCTGATGTCACCCAGGAACTGGGGACTTCCTTCCATCTCCAGCAGAGCTTCCCCAGCACCAGGGAGTCAATCAAGGGTGGCCTCCACCACAGGGGACACGACTTCCTTCCCGTGGTGACAGCAACTGCAGGCACTCAAATCCAACACCTCCCTCTGCTTCCCTGTCAGAATCCAAGGCACAGAAAGTCTCTCAGGTTTTTTGAGTGCCTGCTCACTCCTGAGTTTGAGATGCCTGCTGGGTTTGATCCCAGGCTGTGGAAAAGGCTTCCAAATTTAGGGAGCTGTAACAAGGATGTGGGTCTGGAGTTCAAGAAGAGGAGTGTTAAGTTAGACAGTAGAAGGCTTTGAAGTTTGAAGTTTGGATGTAGAAGGAGTTATAGAATAAAGTTAGGAAGTTTAAAATGTAGAATTGCATGTCAGTACATGGTTGGATGAAAAGTCCACACTGCAGCAAGCAGTGATACAGGTTTGATTGGTTATTGGTGAAGAAATTAAAATAATGTATGTGGTGTTAGTTTATTGGCCAAGTAACCTTTAAAAGACCTTGTAACCTGTAACACTTTTACACTGTAAATGACCTCTCCATTCCTGTGTGGAGACATTCTCACAACTTCATGAGATTGTAGCAATAAATCCCACTTTAAACCCTATCAGAGCGATCCCATCTCTGTCCCAACCATCCCAACACTTCCCTTTGGGTTCCAAAGGCTTTGCTTGGACCTTGGACTGCCACACACTGAATTCCTGATACCTGAGGGAAAGCTGTGCTAATTCCCAGTCAGGTCTGGAATTCTCAAGGCAAGGGAGAAGCAGCAGGAAAAGCCCTGCATTGAAGGATCTCTCCAGAAACACAGCCAGGACAAGCTCGGGAGTTAAACACTGATATTCTTATGCAACACTTATTTGTACCCGTAATAAAAATAGTATCAACTTGAAAGGTCCTGCTTCAATTTCCTGCACCTCTACTGAATGTCTGAGATTAAGAATCTCTGTGAGAGAGCTTTAGTCTGGCAGTTGCAACAATAAATCTCTTTGTTAAAGGAATTATTGTTTGCCCCCGAGCAAATTAGCTCCAATCCTGCTTGACATCAATCCTGGGATCATGTTTGGAGAGTTCAGCAGAAAACCACTTTCACTGGAGTGCAGCCCAGTATAAACCAGTTACTGGTGTACAGAGAGGGGATGGAGCACGCTGGGAAGAAGAACTTTTTTCCTCAAGCAGCTGAATTTAATGAACACTCTGCTCCAGTGTTCTGAGCATCCTCATGGAAGGGCACTTCCAGCTGGATCTGCAGGGAATTCCCTGCTGCCTGAAAGGGCAGGCTGGGGGCAGCAGGAGAGCCTGGCACTGCTCCAGGGACCTGGAAATGCTCCATGGATCTGGAAATTATCCAGGGACCTGGAAATGCTCCTTGGAACTGGAAATGCTCCAGGGACCTGGAAATGCTCCAGGGATCCAGAACTGCTCCAGGGACCTGGAGATGCTCCAGGAATCCAGAACTGCTCCAGGGACCCAGAACTGATCCATGGACCTGGAACTGCTCCAGGGGCAGCTGGAACCACCCCAGCCACAGGATGTGGGGTGTGGGATGTGACCCAAAGCCAGCCCCACCCCTGGAGTCCCCACCCAGCCCTGCACAGAGTTCTGCACCCAGAGGTGGAATTCCAAGGGAACACAAAGCTCAGATCTGCTGCAGGGCTGGGAATAACTGAGGGCAAAGTTTATTCCCAGCTGGGAGGTGGCTCCACACCTTTGTTCACAAAGGCACAGCCAGGATTTGGGAACAGCCAAATCCTGGGCAGCCCTGGGTTCCCAGAGGGACAATTCTGTAATTACCATTTAATTGCAGGGGCTGCATCTGCACTGCCCTTCCCTGACAGGTAATTGTTCATGGAGGAGAAAAGAGGAGAAATAAACCCCACAAACACTGTAATATCTGATGCACAAATGTCTCTTTAGAACACCTGAGGCTGAGCAGGAGAGAGAGAACTTCCCTCACTTGCACTGCAGATTTATTTATATTTAATAAACCAAAAGAAAAGGAAAGATGAGGATGAAAAAAAACCCCACCAATTCCACTAAATAACCTTGAGTTTTGTGAAGGGAATGGAGGTCCCATTACCTGACACTGCACTGCTGCTCACCTCAGAGCTGAGCCAGAGGCACCTGTGTTGGGAAATCAGAATCAGAATTCCTGGCAAGGCAGGAAAGTGGATGGAAGAACATGACTACCATTCCATGGTGTAAAAGCAGTGCAGAAATCACTCTGTGGGAGCTCTGTGCAGCCTCTGTCGTCACCACAAACACAAACCATGAGACTCCTCACCCCCACTTCTCATTTTATATAAAACCCCCAACACCCCTGGTGTTGAAATCCAGCAGAATGCAAAGCAGCTTCATTAACATTCCTCACCAGCCACTTCAGCATGTCTGTGTTTGGGAAGGAAAACTTCGAGCCACTTCTCTTCAAAGAACTGAGATTTTCAGTTGGAAGGGGAATCCTGGTCAAAACTAAATCAAAGAAAAAAAAATCCCCTTTGTTTAACCTTGGGGAGGTGGTGGAGTCCCCATCCCTGGAGGTGTCCAAGGGACAACAGATGAGGCACGGAGAGCTCCTTGTCCTGATCCCGATCCCAGCCAAAGCCATTCCAGGTGCTGCCCTTGGAGGAGGCTGGGAAGCTGAGCTGGAATCCCACTGGAGCACACGGGGAATAAAACAGGAAATATCCCATTAATCAATTTAAAATTGCAGGTGATGCTCAGGCTCTTTGCAAGTTTCCAATCATTATCAATAAATCCCAGCAGTGTGGATGCAGAAATTGCCCTTCAGAAAGGTTTGGGCTGGGCTGAGAGGGAAAAGTGCTGATATTTGTTCAAATCAGTTCAGGTTTGGGCAGCTGAAATGGCCATACAGGGATTTTAGATTTCTCTGGAAATACTTTAAAGTCTCACCATAATTACTGGGAGAACATCAGGCAATCCAAGTTGTCTTGATAGGTTTGGGACAGGAGGTAGAGAGGAGAAATAAAGAAAATCAGAAAAACAAAGAAGGAAACGGAAACAGAAGGAAAGAAAAGTGGAAACACATAAAGCAAAATTTCAAAATCTACTTTTGGGTAATCTTATTTTTAGTGACTTAAAATTAATAACAAAACCCAGTCTATTTTGCCAGTGGTTCCAGCCTTGATTAGTTTTGATCAAAAAAATCTTCCCAAATGTTTGGATCTCCTTACTGATGACTTTCTGGGGTAACGAAACATTTGGTAAAAAAGAAAATTCCACCTTCACTCACAATTTCGCTGAAAAGAAATTCCCTCGCTCTGAGTTTCGGCAGCTTTTTCTGGGTTGTTTTACAAACCTGTTGGAGATGTAAAAACTGTGGTGAAACCACAGAGGGAAAGAGGAAGAAGAGCCCAGCATTTCCCAGGTAACTGCAGCACGTTCTCGGTGAGAAACAGCCCCAGGACGTGCTGGCTTGGCAGGAATCAGCAATCCCAGCAATTCCTGGAGGCTGGGAAATCCCTCCCAGACCACCCCGTCCAACCCTGCTCCCAGCCCAGAGCTCCGAGTGCCACAGCCAGGTGTCACCTCCAGGGATGGGCACCCCAAACCTCTCTGCCTGGGCACCCTTTCCATGCAGGAATTCCTCCTGGATAACCCCTGTGCTGCTGCCTGGAGGGAGCTGCTGCTGCAATCCCAGCCCGGCTTGATTTCCCCGGGATCCCCCTCAGCCTGGCATTGCCCCCTCAGGGCCCAGCCCCACCATTCCCAGATTTCAGCTCGGAAATCCCGGCTGGATTTGGTGCTGTCCAAGCTCTGCTGTTTCCTTCTGAGAACTGCCTGGCTGCCCGTCCTTGGCAGAGGTGCTGAGAGGATCTCGAGGGATTTCAGAGCAGCTCCAGTCAAAACAACTCTGTGGTGGCCGTGACGTGCTGGGAACGGCACCCGCGGCCAGGCCGGGCCAGGCCGGGCCGGGCCGGGCTGCAGAAGTGCAGCCTGTGTTATGTAAGAAATGAGGAGCTTTCGGGGCAGACAGCAGCCAGAGGAGGCTGCAGAACTTCCCCCACAACGGCCTGGGAGACCTGGCCTGACCTCAAAACCCACAAGCCTGAAACTGGCTCCAGTCCCAGCACAGGGAGCCCTGGTCACCGGGAGTGGCTGAAAACGGGGGCGTCTCTGCTGCCTTGGAATTCCAGAATTATTGAGCTTCCAGAGTTATTAATCCCATGGAAAGCCCTCCCAGCCCTTCCAGGCCAAGCTGTGCCCCATCCCCACCTCGTCCCCAGTGCCACCTCCAGGTGACACCTCCAGGGATGGGCACTCCAAACCTCCCTGGGCAGCCCATTCCAAAGCCTGAGCACTCTTTTCCATGGAGAAATTCCTGCTGATGTCCAGCCTGAACCACGTCCTACATGGATTGCATTGGTTTTTCTATTACAGACCATCATAAAGAAAATTATTTTCTTCGTTTGCTAAGGAAACCTTTGCAAATATAAATTTCCAATGATTTTCTTTGACATAAAACCCCACCACGTTGCACTGGGCTTTGACCAATCAATTCTTGTCACAGGTTTTCCATGCCAACACAGTTCTGCACCTATGGACGACCCAGTTTTGGGTCAGGATTTGGCTGATTTGGTTTCCAGGTATGACGAATTGCAGTTATCTCTCTGCTCATTTAAATAACAGAACATCTAACTCAGAATGAACAAACCCCTTGTGTTCTATTCCCTGGGTCAGGATTCCACTCCTGGTATTTATGCCTGAGACTTGGGGAACGGCAGCAGGAATTAAAGTGGAGATTAAATACAAACAAGGAGGATTTTCATTTCATAAGAAGCAAAGCTAAGTGGACACAATGCAAAATTCTCCTCAGTGCCTGGCTGGTGGCAAAGTAAAACATCAGAATAAAGTCTGAAGATGATTTTTCTCAGCAGAATTTGTAATTTGACAGAAAGGCACCAATTCTCTGAGACAAATCCCTGATGCAGCTGGAGCTGTGTGACTTCAATCCCCCATATCCACACCCCCTCCCCTTCCAAAGGAAGTTATTTCACACGTATTTAGTAATGGACTTGTGATTTCAGTCAGTTTTTGTGGCTGCTCTGTCAGATCCTTGCAGCACTCTCAGAAAGCAAACCCAAACTGAAAGCACGGAAGTCCCACGGTGTCACGTTGTCCCTGTGTCACCAGGAGCCTCTGGGCACCCCCAGAGGGGGCAGAGCCAGACACAGGGACAGCAAAGAGGCCAAGGAGGAGTCATGGCCACAATTTGAATAAAAGGCTTTGTTCCTCTTTGGTCACCTTGACCAGCAGAAGCCCCAAGTGCTCCCTGCCAAGAAGCTGCTCCAAGCTGGCCCAGGCTTGGCCTCAGTCCCCAAAGCCCCCAGCCCATCCCCATCCTCTCCCCCCAGCCTGCCAGTCCCTGCCTCCATCTCCTCTTCATCCCCCTGATCTCCAGCTGGGTTTCCTTCCCATGTGGGATGTCTGAAATTCCCATCCACGCCGAGTCTTTTATTCCTTTCCATTCCCTCCACGCTCCCTTCCCTGACGTGCATTCAGCAGAAGCTCCTCTGCTTTGAAGGTAATAAAAATAAAGCTGCATGAAGCACTTGACTTGAATCATGTGCTGCCCTGCCTGAAATTTATACATTTTACACCCATTTTTACACCCTTGGATTTAATTCCAGGCCTTGGTTTACCCTTTGTTTTATATGCAGTGATAAACCAGATCCTGAACTCCCAAAGCTCAGTGATTTCCAAAAAAGCCCAAGAGAAGCTGCAGTTTTATCTGAACTTTGTGAACATTTTCTCCAAACCCAGACCTCATTAACACTTTTGAGATCACTGCTGGCATCAGAAACTTCAGTTGTGCTGCTGACATTCAAATTGGGCAATGAATGTGTTTTCCACCCTGACTCCAAGTCCTGCTTCTGGTGCCAACAAAATTCACATGACCCAGTGCAAGTCTGCAAGGCCTTGAGATGCCATCAAAATGAAATCCTGCCCATGGCCTTTTTTAGGAAATGAAAAATTATTCAAGCCCAAAGCCTGGCCAGCTTCAGACCAAAAGGACTGAACTGGGGGAATAAAACCCAGGAAGCTCCTCTGGACAAAGGGATTGGCTTTGGACACCCCTGCAAAGGGCACAGAATTCATGTTAGGAGTCAAACTGGTCTTTTTATCCCACTGGTCTTGGTCCTGCTGCTCCAGGACAGCCCAGCCATGGTGGAGGGACCTCTGGGATAACAGATTTGGGAAGAGGGAAAAAAAAACCTGGTAAAAACTGAATGAGAGTTTTATCTCACTGTGGCAGATGTGTTGTTTTGGAAGAAAAGGCAAAAATGGTGAGAGGAATGGGGAGCAGAGGAGAAGGGAAAGGACACCTTCCACTGTCCCAGGCTGCTCCAAGCCCATCCAGCCTGGCCTTGGACCCTTCCAGGGATCCAGAGACAGCCACAGCTTCTCTGGGAATTCCATCCCAGCCCCTCCCTGCCCTCACAGGGAGGGATTGTTCCCAGTATCCCATCTATCCCTGCCCTCTGGCAGTTTTCAGCCATCCCCCCTCATCCTCCTCCAGGCTTTTTTGGTGGGGTCTGACATTCAGAGACACCCAAAGCATCAGCTCTGTCAGAGCCCAGAGCACCAAGAGCTAATTCACAGCAGAAAATGGTACCTGATGCCACTTCCCTCTTCCACTTCTGCAACTCCCCTCATTGTTTCAATAATCTCATTCAATGATTTTTATCTTCCCTCCAAGAATTTCACGTTGACAGTCTCGGCACTCTCGCACTCTCAGGGGGGGATTTACCAGGGGATTTGATATTGCAAAATTAAAATACTGAAAGATTAAGTTACCTGACTAGAGGCCCACAGACACACCATTTGTTTCTGTCATGTGCTCCAGTTACAACCTCAGTCCTCTTCCTTTAGGCAAATAACTTTCAAAAGGGAAAAGAAATCCTATAAAGAATTTCCATCATCGAGGATGACATTGTGTCTTTGACCTCTGAGTCAGAAATTCACTCCCAGCTTTAATCTGCAGTGACTGATCTGCCAGGGGGAGCTTCATAGAAAGTGGAGTAGTTTCAGGGCACTTTCTGATGGATAAATCCCCATTAGAGCCTCAGACCAAGGGTGAGCTCACTCACAAGGCTAAAGCTCATAATTCATCTCAGAATGAACAAGCTCCAGAGCAATTCCTTGAAAAATGTACAATCAGTCATTTTCTTCAGTTTACTTCCTCTTTTTTTGTTTTGTTCTTTTCCCTGTGTTCATTTCATGTTTTTGGCTGATTCAGAAGCCTCTGGGCAGCTGTGCCCATCCCCAGGGCTCTGCTGGGCATCCACCCTGCAGCTCCTCCGTGCCCAAAGGGCTCCCAGAGCCAGAGCCAAAACAGAGACTTGGATTTTCTCCTTCTTAGGGGAGGCTCAGGTGGGAATCAGCAGGAGTTTCCCCATGGAAAGGGTGCTCAGGCCTTGGAATGGGATGCTCAGGGAGGTTGGGAGTACCCATCCCTGGAGGTGACACCTGGAGGTGGCACTGAGAGCTCTGGGCTGGGGACAAGCTGGGGATGGGGCACAGCTTGGCCTGGGTGGGCCGGGAGGGCTTTTCCCACCTCAGGGGTTCTGTGGATTGGTTTAACACCAAACATGTGAGCAAAACATGGCCTTAACTCCGTGTCCCTGAAAGAAACCGAGGGCAAAACCCCAAAAGGTCGAGCACAACCAACATCTCCTCCTGCTTCCAGAGACTTCCCTCATTACCTGGGGTGGCCCAAGGGCAGAACCAGCCCCTGAATCTCCCTTCAAGGCCTGGGGGGTTGTTGAAAGCAGACCAAGCACTGGGAGGTTGGGGTTCCGTGGTTCCTGGGTTGAGTTTGGGGTTCAGTGGTTCCTGGGGGTGTCCCTGGGTTGAGTGGGGGCTTCAGAGGTTGTTGGAGGTGACCCTGGGTTGATTTTGGGGTTCAGAGGTTCCTGGAGGTGACCCTGGGTTGATGATGGGGCTCAGAGGTTCCTGGAGGTGACTCTGGGCTCAGTTTGGGGTTCACTGGATCCTGGGTTGAGTTTGGGGTTCAGTGGTTTCTGGGGCTGACCCTGGGTTGAGTTTGGGGTTCAGAGGTTCCTGGGGGTGACTTTGGGTTGAGTTTGGGGTTCAGAGGTTTCTGGGGGTGACTCTGGGTTGCTGAAGGCTCCTCCTGCAGCAGCTCAGCCTCCCCCAGGCAGGTCCAGGGTAAAACCTGCAGGTCCCACACCCTCTGAGTTCCACCCCCTGGGCTACCCCTGACTCCAAAGTGTGTCCAGGGCCACAAATTCCTCATCTGTGAGATCCTGCTCTGCAAATGCTGCACAGGAGAGCCTCTCCCTCCATCTCTGCTCCTGTTCACACCTCACTGATCACTTCACTTAACAAAATACCCCAAAATTAAAGCTGGCCCTGATTTGCCAAGCCCTGTGTGAGTTGTTGGGTGATTTTGCCATCACCCAGGAGCAGACCCCAAACAAACACATCCCCAAATCCCCTCTCTTCTCAGGCTGAACCTCACCCTCTCTGTCTCCTGGCAAATCCCAGTTTCCCTGGAGCTTTCCCTGCTGTGGACAAGAGCCGCTTTGTGCATCCCCGTGCTCAGGCCCTGCCAGAGAGCTCCTCTCCCCCAGCACTCCCAAAGCTCAGTCTCAGTTCTGCAATGTTTTGTCAGGAGACTTTCAAACTCAGACAGTTTTGACAAAATCTATGTGGTTTGAGGGGGGAAAAAAAAACAAAACAAAACCAAAAAAACCCACAGACACAAGCACAGAGCAGAGACAGGGCTGAGGAATGGCATCATCTTCTCGAGGTGAACAGAAATTCCATGTTTGCTCTCATGTGTTTATGAGAAAGAAACTCTTTTCATTGAAAAAGCTGCTTGTGGAGACTCATTTCAAATCGAGAGAGTGAAATAAACTCTGGGCTTCTGAAGCCTCAGGACTCAGATGTTGTGCCATAAAATTTTCCAGCTTGGAGGTGGCTCTCCAAGGCACAGCATGGCCTCAACCACTCAGTGGTGATTTTTTGGGGCATCCCACAGGCTTCAGACATTGACATTTTACATTTTACATCCTCTCTGCCCCTAATACCCTATTAGAAGGTTTAACAACCAAAAATGGGGTTTAAAATATCAAAATAATTTATTTAATGGGGTGATTTTTTAAAAAAATCTTCATTTTCTTCACATTATTGGCACGACCATCTTGCCATGAAGTGGAGAAGTGAGGCAGGGCAGCATTGATGGGGGGAATATTCTCCCTAAAATCTTTATTTGCTTCTCACTATATTTAAATCCAGCCAGATTTATCAGTTTGGAAATACAGCCTAAAAAATCCCCATCACACTCCCCTGTCTGGGATGCCCAAAATTGTCCTTTTCATAGGTGAAGCCCTCAAATTTATCAAGAAAAACATTGATTTTTTTAATATACCCAAATCTTCAGGAGAGGCCATTAAAACCTGATTGCATTTTAAGAGTTTTGATTAAAGATATTTGGGAGAAATCATTACATGGAGCAAAACAAGGTGGTCAAAAGCCTAAAGGCCCACAAAGCACCATTGGAATATTCTGAAATCTCCTCTGAAAGACCCTTGGCAGCTCTAAATGGAGTGGGGAGGCTCCAAAGTGGGAATTTGGGTGTCACTGACACCTCAAAACCCAGCCCAGAACAGGCACAGGGCTCTCCTGAGGCTCCCCAAGGATCCCCCTCCCTTATTCCTGACTCAATCCTGCACTTTCTAATTATTAAAATTATTCCTTTGAAACCCAGAGGAATTTGTCATTAAGGATTGTAGAATTTGGGGCCTTGCAGGAGCATTTCCAAGGAAACACCAAGGGTTTGTTCAGAAATTTTCTATTTCTAGGCTCAAGTAGAAACATTTTACTTAATTTTAATTTGGTAGAGTGACAAACTTTGTTCTATATGAATGTCCACCAGATACAAACATCTATTTCTTTAATCAACTTCAAAAATTTAAGGGAAATACAATAACTCCACACTCTAGAAGTGGAGTGGTGCTGAGGAAAAATACTCTGAAAAAAATAAAATTTTCTATAGAGATGTAGGAACTGCCACAGCCAGAAACAAACCCAGCTGGACTTGTACAATTTCTGTTAAATTCTCTTTAAATAATTCCCCCCCTCCAATTCCCTCATCTCCTAATCCGTGAGCCACTTGCAAAATAAATGGAATTCTCTCTGCAGGTGCAATGTAATTTTAGCTTCAGAATGAAAAAAGCCAGGAGAAAACAGCTCCTCCGAGGATTTCTGGGCCAAATATTTACAGGTTTTTAGGGCAGCAAAGCGGAGTTTTCACACAGAGCAAAGCAAGGCAAGCAGGGAACAACACAATTAAAGATAAATATTTTACTTTAAAAAAGGGACAAAGCAGGAAAACCTTGAAGTTCCTCCCTTTGGGTGCTGATGCTCGAAGGCTCAGCCGCTAGAGGGAAATATAAGATAAAGAAAAAGGGAATTTAACCCCCTCCTCAAGCTATGCCTTCTTTCCAAAACATCAGAACATCAGGGATCAGATTTGAGTGACAAAATGTTTTTTGTTTTTTTTTTTTTAGTTATTTTGACAAGTGGGAATTGGGAAGAAAGGAAAAGCTACAGGGAAGGAATAGCATAGTCAGAGCAATCTATCTTTAAATACTCCTTTTTGAAGTGCAGAAAGAAGGGGTTTGTATTTAACTTTAAAAGGGCAATTTGGAGCTTGTGACATCCCAGAATCTCTGCCCCAAAGCCTCTCAGAGCTGGGAGCACTGTTTGATGTATAATCCTGAAGTTAATTAGGAATTTCTGGACTCCTGGGACAAGCTTCGTTAGGTGGATTAAAAACCTGAATCTTCAGCAGGAAATTGAAGCTCTGGGAAATGATCAGTTGGTAAAAATGGCTCTGTTGGTGAGAAGGGAGCAGGGAATAAATCCTGAGCACATTTCCCTGACTGAGGGCAGAGGAAAGGGAAAGATTTGGTGCCAAGCTCGAGGTTCTCCAAGCCCCTGCCCAGCATTTCCTCCCCTTGGAAGGAAACCTCCAATGCCCCTTGCTGCACCAGAGCTTCTCCTGTGAAGGAAACCTGCCTTAGGTCAAACTGGGAGTGATCCATGGCTGAGGAGAGTGGAATGAATCCCTGATTTCCTCCAGCTCCCCAGGGAGCCTGGGAGTGAAGAAGCCTCTCCCAAAATGTCCCAGCCCTCTGCTCTGTCTGTGTTTTCTGAGCTCCCAGGAGAAGGGTGGGGTGGGACCACCTGGGATTTCCTCAGTGGAATGCTGAGGAATCCTCTGCTGCTCCACCTGCCTGAATTTCAGAGGGAATAAATAAAACATTCCCCTGGATCCCATTAAAACCTCGAGCTTCATTAATGCTCAACTGGTTCTCTCATTTAGTGACAGTTCAGGGCTTGGCATTGCCCCACCGAGTTTTTCAGGAGTGGTTTGTCTCAATTTTCCTTCCCATTCCTCTCCAGAAAATTGGAAATTAAATATGGAAGTGTTTTCTGCTGCTCTGCTTCTCCCAAGAAAGAGATGGCAGCAAGGATGGTCCCTCGTGTGGCTCCCTGGGTAAGACAGAGAGCATTAAAGCTGTTCTGGTGAGGAAAGAGCAGGTGAAATGCAGCCTCAACCCCTGCACAGGATAAAAACACCGCAGGGAAGCTTTTCTGGCACTGCTGTGATGAGCAGAAAGTTCTCTTGTGCTGGGGCATCCCTGGGAGGAATTCCCAGCAGCTCAGGGGTCTGACAGAGGGAGTGGAATAAGGGAATCAGAGTTTCCTCATGAGATGAACTCTCAAAGCTGGGAAGGTGACAGGTGAAGGTGCTTTTTCTCCCTTGCTCTGTGTTCAGTGGTAAATTCCTGTGTTTTCTCCCTTGCTCTGTGCTCAGTGATCAATTCCTCTGTTTTCTCCCTTGTTCCCAGTGCTCAGTGATGAATTCCTCTGTTTTCTCCATTGCTCCCAGTGCTCAGTGGTAAATTCCTGTGTTTTCTCCCTTGCTTTCAGTGCTCAGTGATCAATTCCTGTTTTCTCTATTGCTTCCTGTGTTGAGTGATAAAATCCTGTGTTTTCTCCCTTGCTCTGTGTTCAGTGACCAAATCCTGTGTTTTTTCCCTCAATCCCAGTGCTCAGTGACCAATTCCCGTGTTTTTTCCCTCAATCCCAGTGCTCAGTGATGAGTTCCTGTGTTCCTCTCTCCCAGAAAGCAGCAATTCTCCCTTTCCCTGGAAGCACTAAAGCTCTGGATAAGCAGCTCCCGTTATCCAGGTGTTGTCTCCTCTCTGCAAAGAGAATTAGCTCAAAGCTGGCAGGGGTAGGAAAGGAGGGACCTGCAGCAGGAATGGAGGGGTTTGCACCATGTGAGCTGGGCGATATTCCCAGGTGGATCAGCCACATCCTGCAGTTTTATCCCCACAGGGCAGAGCTGCTGGAATGTCTCTCTCCTGCTGCTCCCCTGCCAAACATCAAAAGCACTTTTCACGCAGAGCAGTTCAGGAAAACTGGCAGTGAGAAGTGAGAGGAGGCCAAAGATGAATGAGAATGGCACAAGATCTAAAATCCACTCGGAGCTGTTGAATTCCCCCCCACCAGGGAAGCAGGGAAAAGCTGCTTCTGCTTATTCTGGCTCATTTGGTTCTGTCCTTCAGCTTTTCCCTCTCAAAATCTGCATTTTACTTTAAAAACTGCAGAAACTGGAGGTGGTGATGAGCAATTCCTCTGTTCCCCTTCTCCCTGGGCTTATTTCACTTGTTTGTTGTTATCTCCTGAGCTGCTTCAGCTCCAAGGGAGCAAAGGCAATGTCAGATTTTAATTTCCTCACATGGACACTCCTCTTCCAAAGCCACAAAAAGCAGCTTGGATTTTAGGGACAGAAATGGCAGAAAGGAGCAGTAATTACGTTCTGTAACATTCCCCCTCATGATCCCCTCATTCCTCTCCAGCCCCTGCAGACTGTTTTTCCTCGTGCAATTTGATTGGGAAAAAAAATATCTCTAAACTATTCCTAGGCACTTGAGAAAATAGCTGTCTGTGTATTTTGGGCATTGATGTAAAAGTGATGTACATTTTCCATCTCTCCATTAACCCATTCCCCATCTCAGAGTCACCCAAGGGTTGCTGCCTCTCTCCTTTCTCCCTCTGCTCTTTTTGGGACAGCCTGAAATTTTTATTTCTGTCAGGGCCGCTGGTACCACTTGGAAAGCTCAATTAACACAGGGGTTCTTTTCTTTCTTGGAATCTCTGTCCCCTTCAAACAGTTTTAGTCATGGTTTGGTGAGTGCAGCTCTTCACACAGAAAGTTTTATGCACTTTTGAAGAAGGAGCACGAAACTGAAACCTTTTGGGCTTTTGTGCATCGGGGAGAAGCAGAGCACCAAGAAATGGCCAAGATAAAGGCTGGGGTGATAAGTGGGGTCTTATCTGCCTTTGTGATTTTAACCTAGAAACATTCCTTCCCTGTTAGAGGGGGAGAACATGTTAGAGGGAAAGAACGAATGGAAAGCTGTGGGAAGAGCAGGAAGGTCTATGGAGTCAGGAGGAGATTGTGTTAACACCAAACTTGGAATTCTTCATCGATACAGGAGGAAGTACTGAAAAATCTGAGCATCTCCGTTTGAAAAGAACAACCTGCACTTTTCTGTCCCTTTAGACGCTGCAGATCCCACTCTGAACTTGGGGCAGGGAATTTGGGGGATGCTCAGAGGCTCCTCTTTCCCTCCCTGTCTGGGTTTGCAGTGCACTGACCCTGTCTGAAGGTCACTTCCCACTCCCTGCTGGGATGGACCAACCAGGGCAATTAACAATTTGCCTGAAATACAATTTCAAAGCTTCCTGACTCTTTCCTCCTGCTGTTGCCTCCTGGATTAAAGCTGTAGTTAGTCAGTCCTTTCCTCCAGGGACAGAGATGCCAGCGCAGGGAAGGTGATTTACAGGAGACTGATGAGAAAGGTTGAATAAATGTCTCATTTAGGGCCTGATTGTGCTATTGTTATTCAGGAAGAATCGTTGCTTATTCCCACCAGGACCTGCTCTTGGATTAGCCTCGGCCTTAGCAGAAAACGCCTTAAAAAGCCATTTTTGGCACAAGAGCTCCTGAGCACCAGGGCTCCTCTGCTGCACAGGGCCAGGAGGAGCCTGAGCTGTGACAATTCACTGAGAGCCCCTGCCCGGGCTGTCACCTCCACCGGCACCAGGACAACTCTGCAGGTCCAGAGGGAACTGGCAGGAGCTGAGCAAGCCGAGAGCGCTCCCGAGTCATTTCTGAGCCTGCTGCAGCCAAATGATCGCTCCCATCATCTCTCACCCGAAAATCCATCACTGCTGGGGGTGGCTGCTGCCAATTCAGCTCCTCATTATCCTCAAATGCCTCTGCATTGAGTCAAAAGAAAAACGTTTCTTCTATTTTTCCTCTCTGAGCGTGAAGCTGGGGGAGTCCCTGAGGTAGCAAAGGTTGTGGCAGGAGCTCCCACAGAGAGCCCAGCCGGGCTCGCGTCCCACGGTTCTCCTGAAAGCCGCTGTTACAAACGGGAGGGGAGCTCCCAAAGGCAGCGATTCCAGTGGATTTTATGGCACAGCCTGGAGCGAGGGGGTCCCGGGCCGGGCACTCGGCGGTGCCTGCGGGAGGCAGAGCAGGAGCTCCCCGGGCAGCGCCGATCGCTGGGGTTCGGCACCGGCGCTGGGGCTGCTCCGGGCGGCTGCAGCCGCCCCTCGATGGCTCTGGCTGGGAGAAGGGGCCCAGGCTGGCCTGAAAGCCTGGCTTTTATACAGTTCTTGGCCCATTTTGATCGGTGCCTTTTTGGATCCTTCATCCGGTTGGTTCTCCGGGCTTTATTGAAACCTTTTTGGTTATTTATTGTCACTGATTTCAATCTCTGAACACCCAGGAGGGCAGGACTGGGATTGTTTCACATGGCAGGAAAGTACTGTATTTTAAAAATGTCTTTTTCCTTAGGTTTTAGGAGTTATTACACCTCATTTCAATTTAATAACTGCAATCCTTTTAACAATCATAATGTTTACTTATTTATCTGTTACAGCTTAACTTTTTATTAACTCTATTACAATTTAATTAACTTATTAACAGTATAACTATTCCCAACTTATTTATAACACCAGGAAGCTGTGAAATCTCAGGGAAATGCAAAGCTCACCTTGCAGGTTCATCATTAGCCCACTGCTAATTGAGCTGATGCGCCTGGAGCTTGGAGCCAGGGTGGGGATGGGGCTCTGCCCCCAGGGAACAGGGACAGGAGGAGAGGGAACTCCTCAGGCTGGGCCAGGGGAGGCTCAGCTTGGGCAGCAGCAGGAATTTCCCCATGGAAAGGGAGCTCAGGCCTTGGAACTGCCCAGGGAGCAGTACAATCAGTCATTTTCTTCAGTCTGCTTCCCTTTCTTTTTTTTGTTCTTTTCCTGTCGTGGCAGGAACAGGCTTGGAACAGAGAAAATCTGTAAAAGCCATGGAACAGTGGCTGTGAGAGGTTCTCACCCAGTGAATCCAAACCAACTCTCTGCTCTCCAGAGCAGCTTCACATCAACACGCACAAAAGAATGTTAAACAATAAGACAGCACCTTGCACCTGCCAGGCTGTACCTGAGAGTCACTCCAATTGATTAAGATAATTGTTTATATCTTTTACCCAATGAGGTTTTGTTTTCCACTATCTATGTTATATATTGGAGTGTGAATTCTTAATAAAATCTCTCTCTTTGCCTTGATGAATAGAATGGAGTCTATTTTGTGTCCCTGGACTCGACAGAGACATTTTCCCTCTGTTCAGTTCATGTTTTTGGCTGATTCAGAAGCCTCTGGGCAGCTGTGCCCATCCCCAGGGTTCTGGTTGCATTTCTGGCTGTTACTGACAAGAAATAAAAGCAGAATCAGCTGCTCCAAGGACTTTCCAGTGGTTTGGGTGGTTTAAACAACTTTCCTGAATAAAATGAGACACCTCAAGTGCATCATCCTTGTGATGCTGCTGAAATCTTCCTTCCCTTGGCCTCTTCTGGTGCCCTGAGGTTTCCTGGAGATTCCCACGGCATTGGGAAGAGATGCAAACACATCTGGAATAATCCCTTTTGCTGCAGACTCTCAGGATGTCCTTGCAGTCTGTAATAATGAGATTTTAGGTCCCTTCCAGCCCAAACCATTCCCTGAGTCTGTGATCTGGAAAGGCTGATCAGGTACAAAAATGTCTTTTTGAAGCCCAATTTGGCCATGATAGAAAACAGGATATTTCACTCATTTCCCCTCTTCCATTTCAAAATGTTCTTAAAATGTACTTATTTCTCAAGTTCTAACTCTGTAAAATGCCTGAACAAATGAAAATTGGACACAGGTTAATGAGACAGAGCCAAGGAATTCAATATAGATATAAGTGTCTACTTATTCCAGCCAGGAGTCATTTTCTTGTTTCACTTTGATGGATTGAGGGTTTTTTTCCCTGATCACAGTTGAGTATAGAATAAGTTAGATTGAAATTAGAATAAATTATCTTGCAGCACCCATGAGTTTATTGTTAGGCTGGGATTGGTAACCAGTGATTCAGATTGATGGGTTTGCAGCAGAACCTGCTGCAGAAAAAAGGGGTAGAAAGAAAATAGGAAACAATTTTAAAAGGAAAGCACTTCTCCTCAGCAGCACAGCAGACAACACAGAAATCATTTCAATTGCTCCCTAATCTGGAATTTATGTTCCCTTGTAGGGCTATTAAGAAAAAATGACAAGAAGGGCTAAATTGATTTTAATTCCTGAAGTTTCCCTGTGGGATGTGCCCTTCCCAAAGCACACTCTCAATATTCAGCCAGGCCCTGAGCCTCCTGTGACTGCCAGTCCTGAGATAAACATTGCTGAAAGTTTCTCCTCCCAGTGATTTTAACAAATTAGATGTGGCTCTTACCATTGAAAATGCTCATTTATGGACTTCTTAAGTAAAACCTAAAAACTTTTGTAAAGTCAGCCAGGAAACCTATCCTTGTGTGTCTCAGTGTGGGTTTAAAATCCATTTTCAGATGATTTTGAGTTTTAAAGCCAGTTTAAATCTGTTTCAATGGAAAAGCAGACAGATCTTCTAGAACAGCAGCTTTGTTTTCAGGCAAACACCAGCAGAGTTTTGTCCATCCAGTTGTTCCCTCTCATCCCACCTCTCCAACCCCAGGAATTCACTCACTCCTTGTTAATCAACTGCAGGAGGAAGGAAAAATCAGCCTTAGCCAAATAATGACCATCTGGATTGCTCATTGTCCCAGCAATCCTCCCTAGAATTAGCCACTAACAGTTCCCAGAAGAATAAGATTTACAATGTTTTTCTTCCTAATGGTTTTTTTGGGTTTTTTTTTTCCATCTAAAACTTGTGTTAAGGGATTAAAGCCTAATAAATAAATTCTCCTGGAGGTGATGATTAATCAGTTCTGAGTCACTCAGTTTGGTTGAGCAACGTTTGCTGAAGTGAAAAGTCCTCAGAATCCTGTGTTTGTGCTGAGCTCTGCTGCAGGACCTGGAACCAGAGGCTCCCTTGGCAGAATTCCTGTGCAGGTTAAAATTCCAGCTGCAGGAAAGCTGCAGAGTTCAGGGAACCACAGGATGATGGAATTATCCAGGTTGGAAAAGCCCTCCAGGATCACTGAGTGCAAGCTGTGCCTGACCCCCACCTTGTCCCCAGAGCACTCAGTGCCACCTCCAGGAATTCCTTGGGCACCTCCAGGGATGGGGACTCCAAACCTCCTGATTTGCTTCACAAGATGAACTCCCCAAATTCCCTCTGTTTTCCATTCAGGAGTCAGAGTAATTCCATATTTTCTGCTTTGAGATGTTGTGCTGTTACACAGCTAAATATCTCCACTGAACACAGGAATTACTTTGAACAACAGAAACATTTAATCACTAAAGATGATAAAAATGCAGTTTTCTGTCACTCTCCTCACTGCACAGAAATTAAAGTTGGAAAGAACTTTAAAGCCCAGGAGTTTCTCTCCTTTACAAATGAAGGCTCTTGGCCTTGCAAGACCTTTCCCTGTGTTATATTTACTGCTGTTTTATCCAAAAGGAGATAAAGGTGTCATAAATTACAGAGTCCCAGCACTTAGTCTGGAGGATAATTGCTGGAGTCTCCTGTGTCAGGAAGATTTTCCCAGCTCTGTCACCAAAATGTCTGTGGGATTAATCATCAATCATTACCCATTAACCATTAATCAGCACAGCAAATACCAGAAATAGAAACACACCAAGCTTTGCTCCTTTTTTTCACTCTTTCTGTTGATAATGGGAATTAATTGGCATCAAACTATTTGACATAACAACCCCTGATTGTCCCTTGGGGTTGTTATGCATCAGTGATCCCAGTGTTCCCAGCTCCAAGGCAACTCCTGGCTCTCTCAGGAAACACTTCCAGAGTCCCCATCCCACTGCTTTTTCAGGTTGCCAGAACCCTTTCTGGGTTTTTTTGATACCCTGGGACAGTTTCCACCATCCCAGGTTGCTCCAAGCCCCAACCAACCCGGCCTTGGACACTTCCAGGGATGGAAAATGCTCTTATTCAAATAAATGCAAAGTAATTCTCATTTAGCTTGCAAATCTCAGTCAGGAACACTCACTCCCCACAGTTCCTCAGTTTTTATGGGTTTGGCCTTGGGCTTGCCCATTCCACAGGAGTTCATCCATCTTTTTTGTGGCTCCCCTTATGGAGGTGGATGGAGCTGTGCAGGAGCAATCTGTTCCCAGGAATTCTCCTGGAGAAATCCAGCTCAGCCCCCAACACTCCCAGTGCTGCCAGTCTGAGCCCTGGCTTTGGGAATGGGACAATGTTCGACTTCCCCTGTGAATTTTATACATAAATATTTTAAAAAATCTTCCCTTGGGGGGCTGTGCTCTCCACCATCATCACAGGAATTTTATCAGTGTCAGGTTTGAGCACTCCCAGGTCAGAGCAGTGACAGGGAGAGCCCAGAACTCCCAGTAAAAGGAGCTGACTGGTTCCATCAGTGGTGCTGAGCTCCTGGTGCCCCACCAGCCCTTCCCCAGCTCCCCAGGGAGGGTCATCCCAGTCTGCTCCAGCACAGGATCACTCAGAGCTGGGATGCTGAAAACTTCCCTCTGTTGGTGCTCTGTGCTCCCAAATTTGCAGAGCACAGGTAATGCCACCCTCAGCAGAGGGGGTGACAGTAATGCCACCCTCAGCAGAGGGGGTGACAGTAATGCCACCCTCAATAAAGCAGCTGAGAGCCCAGGGCTGGCTGAGCTCTCAGTGAATCCCTGTAAAATACCAACAGAACATCTCAGCTCCAGGCTGGAACAGCAATCTAATGCATCCCCAGAAATTATCTCCTTTAAAGGTTCATATTCCCCCTGTTAATTGGAGAGCAGGCACTGGAAATAAACAGGTAATTGGTTCTGGCTGGAAATGATTTATTGGGCATTATAATAAAGAGCAGAGCTCTTTCTGCTCTCAGCCCACGGCTTCCCTCCCTCCCCCAGCTGCTCCTGCCGGGATAATTGGCCTTGCTTGCAAATCTATTTATCTGTTTGGATTGTACAAGATGCTCTGTTAATGCAGGGAGATGAAATGCCATCAAAGCAGAGGTGTTTTTCAGGAGCACTTGAGAGTGTGGCAGCTCAAGTGCTGCAGTGGTGCAGCTGTAAACAGCAGGCAAGAGTCTGGAATGCTTTTATTGATCCTAAAAGCTTCCCCCGTGCTTCCAAGTGACTCAGCAAAGGATTTCACCCCAAATCACTCCAGCACCTCCAGATTGTGCCAGAAAATCCCCACGGGACCTGTGGTTACCTGGATCAAGGTGAGCCACGGTGCACACACAAACATCCAGAAATAGAAATGTTTCCAGAAAATAGAAATGCTCTCTCCGAACAGCTTCCCGTGTTGAAATTGCTGAGCTTCAGCTGCATCACTTTGTGTTCTCTTTAGAAATCAGACAGGAGAGCTGAAGGTGTCTCCTGGCTCCAGGATGCTCCCAGGAAATGTCTTTGCAGCGGAGGAGCTGCAGCACTTTCTGCTGCATTCGGGGTGGCTCTTCCAAAGAGACACCCGGCTCCCGGAGAAAGGCTCATTGATTTAGGAGAGAAAAGAAAGGAGGGGGAAATACATTCAGTGGATTATCCAGGGCCTTTCCCCCTCATTTTCCTGTGTGCTGTCATGAGGTGCCAGCAGAGCACTGGGAACCAGGGCACAGGGTGGCAGCAGGGCCCCCCTGCCCAGGGGGAGCACCCAGGAGGAGACCGAGAGTCCGCACTGCCGACGTTCCATCCCTGCCCTCTGCCACAGAAACCCCAGTGCCCACCCCGACCTGAGGGACCCCAAACCCTCCGGGGGAGTCACAGGGTGTCTGAACATGTTCTCCCACGTGCTGCCTGCCCACGACTCTGCAGAGCAGTTTTCCAGCTGTTCTGGCCCTTTCCTGTTGTGTAACTCCAGCTGGAAGATTAGGAATTATTGTAAGGAAAGAGCAGAAAGCCACAGGTCCTGTTAGGAATTGGGAATTCTGTGCAGAGCAGCCACAATTCCTGACTCTGGTGGAGCATTCCTGGTTTCTCAGCTCAGTAAAGAAGATTTTCAGCTGAATTATTTTCGTGGGAAACATGGACACAAATGTGCCACCAGCCAGGGAAGCAGATGGGTTTGGTGACACCCTCAGAGCTGCAGAGTCCTGTAAGGGAGGGTCCTTTTTCAGTTTCAATTATTTCTTCCAGATATTGAAAACTGCAGGTGTGCAGCTGGAAAATCACCTAAGCTGAAACACAACTTGATCACTAAACTACCTCTTTTTTCCCCTCCAATTTTTAGAATATATCTAAGGATTTGGATCAATCCCAGGAAATCAAATCCTTCTATGTCCCCCAAAAGATGGAGCAACAGTTCTCAAGGCACATCTTCACCCTGAGGGAATAAAATGCTTTATCCTGGGGGCTCATGCCCATGGAAACTCCTTCCTGCCCTGCTGATATTCCCAAAAGAGGCCCTAACTGGGGTTATTTCTCAAGGGCTGAATCACACAACTCAAATCATCTCTTCTTTCTCTGCCAGCTTGAGAAAAAAACCCCGAGGCCATCTATCCCTAACCACAGTGATTATAATGCAGTTCCAAATTAGTGAATCAAAAGCCAATTAATGGACATGAACAAGACAGAATGCCAGCCCAGAAACCCATAAATCCATGAAAAATAGCCCTGATTGAAGCTGTCCAGGTTTAATTTCAGAATAAACAGGAGAACACGTCACCTCTTGTTCTGCTTAGCATTGATTTATTGCTTGAATATTCATTTAAATCATTTCATTTCCAGAATTTTTAGATGCATCAGCTGTTGCCAGAGCTGAGGCAATCCTGGGGCTCAGCTCACCCAGGGATCAATCTGGGGCCACTCCACAAAACAGATTAATTGGGGATGATTGATTGATTGATTGATTGATTGGGCTCTGCCTGCTGCACACACCAATTCTGGAGCATTTAAAGCTCATGAGGTTTTCTGTTGAGATTCATTGATTTCACAGGGTAATAAAACCATGCCTGGGTGTTCAGGCAAGAGCAGAGAACTGATGGAAGGGAGGGGAGATCGAAATAATCTCAGAGTGGGAAGTGAGGAGTTGCAGTGTCCCTGCTCAGATTGTCCCCAGGTGCCTCTTGCCTTCCAGTGCTAAAATGTGGGAATTGTCTTCAGCTTGTGTCTCACAAACCAAACATGAAATTACAGCCATGAAACAAATAACAGCCATGAAATAAATAACAGCCAGCTCTCAGTGTTCCACAGGAATCTGCAGGATCTGGATGCCTGGAGGATGAGCACCATCCCAATCCAAAAACAAGCAGGTGAATCTGGAATATCAGCCAGCCCCTGGGTGTGTGGAGTTTGGGAAAGCACCCAGCTCTCTCTCTCTCTCTCTGCTGGAATCCCTGGAATTATTTTCTCTCAGGGGCCCTGAACCAAAGCCTCTCTTGTGCCCAGGTTGGGGTGTCAGGGTTGATTTCAGAGCCTGTTGAGCTCCTGCTCTGCTCCTCAGAAACTTCCTTGGAAGGGATTTCTCTCTCCATGACAGGTCCATGCTCTCCACAACTTCTTGCCCCAATTCCAGCTTCCCATCACATGTATTTTTGGAAAAAAACACTCCAAATTCCACCAAATGGCTTTGCAGGTGATGATAAATGGCTGGGGAAAGAAGCATTTCTGCTCTGAGCTCCAGTCTGGAAACTCCTTTGCTTTCCCTGCCCTGACTCTGATTTCTACCCCAGCACCAGCACCTGGCTCCTCATTTTCCTCTCCCATCAGAGTCAAATAAACGACAAAAGTCAGATTTCCTATTTAGAGATGGGGTCATGCTGAAAAGTCTCTTCCACAGCACTTCCTGCTGCTTGGAGTTCATTGGAAATGGAATTTATTACCAGGCACACCCTTGCCTTCCCAATTAGACAGTCCCTGCAACTCCAATTAAACTGTTAATTGATGTCACTGCCCTCAAATTACCAGCTACAAATAAAAAGGGAAAACACAGGAGACTCAGAATGAATAAAAAATAGCAGCAGGTTTTCATTTGCAGCCTGGTGTTTGTATCTTTTCAGGACAACTTTACTACCCTGGCTGAGTGCCCCAAGAATAGATTTCCTGATTTATTTTATTAATGATCCCATTGTCTTTGTGTGCTCTGAAATTGGGACACTTTCTCAAGCAAAGGCTGAACAACCAAGTATTAACAGGACTCCTGAGTCTGCCTCAGAAGCTGGAGCTGGAATACCTTAAATTCTGACAAAAGGAATGTTTCTCAACCTCTTCCTCCAAAAAAAACCCCTCTTTGAAGGGAAAAAAAAAATCTATCACTTATCTTGTGCAAGTAAAATTAATTTTCTTTTCTATTTCATCAGGTTTCTTTTTGCCCATCCTGTTTCTCGGTGGCTGCAGGCTGAGAAAAGGAGGGAAAACCAAGAATGGCTGTGGATCATAAAGGAAGGTCCAAGGTGGTGAAGACTCCCTTAATTACATATTTGTGCCATTAAATGAAGTTGATAGAAAACATTGAATTTAATTTAGCATATGGACTTCAGCTGGGCCTCGGGGTGTGCACAAATAGCTCAGGATCCTGCTGGGAATCTCTCTGGAGAGACTGGAGCAAAGGCAAGGCTGTGGTTCCCAGCACAGGGCTGGGGCAAAGCTCTGCTCTCCCAGCCTGGTTTGGCCTCTCCAGGCCTGGCAGTGCAGTCCCCTCCCTTAAAAAGAGGATATTTAATTATAGCTGGGTATTTACAGCTCAGGAGAGAGGAAGGAGGGGAGAAGCAAAGAGCTTGAAAGATAAAACAATGCCCTTTTGGTGATGTTTTAATGGGGGAATTCTCCTGCCTTGCTGTGAGTAACTCTGATTGAAAGGGAATTTTGGGTGTAAAATAAACAAGGAGAAAGGATCTGTGAACCAAACACTGGGAAAATCAGGAGATGCTGACTAAGGAGAGCTTCTCCAAGCTCTGTCACAGGCAGGGAGGGTTTCCCAGTGGGACACAGGGAAGCTGAGGTAGCATTGCTGATTTATTTCTGCATTTATTTGGAGAGCAGTGGATGAAGAGCCCGAATAGAATTAAACAAGTGCTGGGGGTGAGGGGCTGCTGGCCACAGGCACAGGAGGGCTGGTCTGGGAAGGACAATAGCAAGGTTTTCCATGGGAATGTGCCCTGTTCCAGGTGTTCCACTGCTCCACCCTGCACACAGGGAGGGCACAAACCCTGCACTGGGGCTGGGATCCCTTTGGGAAGGGACTGGAGTTCAGACTGAACATTTTCACTTCAAAATCTGCAAGTTGCTAGTAATGGAAATTATTAATTACAAGATTAGAGTGGGAATTATACAAAGTTCATGTTGCCTTTATCTTTTCTAATTACTGGTAGTAATTGGCTGGACAAACCCTTCCTTAATCATCTCCACCACCCCACAACAGAGGTTACTCTGCTGGAATCCACAAAACTGTCCCTGCCTTTGCATCCTGCTTAATAAATTGCAGGACATGACAATAAATAAGTTCCAAGGTGGTAAAAATGGGCAAAACCTGCAGCATTGGGGAGTCAGGCTGGGAACACAACACAGCCTATTTCACAATAGAGCTGCTGTTGCAGAATCATAAAATGATTATTAAAATTTTATCTGGCTGCCTTTTCTCCTCCTTTCACCTCTGCTACAAAAGCATCAGAAGCAGATGCAATAAACAGGATGAATATTTATCCCCTTCATTCCTTCATCAAGACCTGGACATCAGCCTTTTCTAATAAAATTACAACAAAAAAGTGATTAAGTCCCAAGATTTGAAATGATGGTGATGGTGATTGTTGTGTGCACAATGCTGGGCCAGATAAGAGCTGAAGGTCTCAGGACTTCAACCTGCATTTTATCCGGAATTAATTTCCTTTAATCACGTTCCCAGCAGGTCCAGTTGGGTTTGTCTCCAGTTGGGAGGCTCTGATAATCAGTTTATCAATGTCTCTTGTACTGGAAGAGTGAAAATGGGCAGCTTCCCATCCCAATAACAGCAAAGTCCTAAAGTTCTCTTTGGGGTTTTTTATAACCAGGAGCTGATGAGTTCCTTTCCAGGGGAGCAGCTCAGCTCACAAATTCAGCTCCCACTCAGGTGGCAGCAAAACTCAGCAAAGCTCAGTCCACATTTCCCTGGATTGGGCCATTCCCATCCCACATTCCATAAAATTTCCTCCAAGGTCTGGGACCTCCTTTGGGGCTGAAATATCTCAGTGCAGGGGGCAGAATCTGGGATCTGAGCAAATCCAGCCTTTGGCTGGGAGGCACCAGAGGCCTGGGATGCTGAGAGCAGCTCATCCCTGCCCTTGGAATCTGCAGAATGGGGAGGGAAGGAAAGGAAAGGAATTCCCAGGACCTGCTGCCTTTGGCAGAGCTCCCCAGGTTCAGCCTCCTGGGCTCCTGGAGAAGGGCACAGAAGGGAAGTGCAGCCTAAGAAGAGCAAACTCTGCCTTGGAAAAGCCTCCTGAGAAAGCTCCACCAACCCTGAGCGTGGCTCTTCCCTGCTCCAGCCTCACTCCTTGGTATTCTATGGAATTTTGCTGCCAAAAATAACCCTGAGAGGCTCAGAAGCCAAGCCAGGGTCCCTCTGAGCACAGCTCAGGTTTATTTGTCCACAAAGCTCTCACAAACGTGCACATCACCCAGCAGGCTCTGAATCCACCATTTGGCCAAGAAAATCCACTTTTCCAGCCCCGAAACAAGCACGAGATGTTTTGCTGCCTGATTTCCCTGCCTGCCTCTTCCCCTTTGCATCCTGTAAACACAGATTTAAATTTAGCCCAGGGGTGACAGATCAGGCTGCAGAGGAGGGAGGTTCCACCTCTCGTCCTCAACTTTGCCTCACATAGTTCTGGAATGAGCCAGCTGGTCCTGAGTGTAAATTTGGGATGCAGGGAGCATTAACCCAGAGGAAAGTGTCCCTGCAGACATTCCAGCCCCAGCTATAACTGACCCACTTTTATTTTTTGCTCCCTCCCGTGCTGAAAATCCCCAGGTTAACCCAAAGAACAAAGGCAAAGATTCATGAAGACAACCCAAATAAACAAACCCTTATCAGAAGGGCAGGTCAAAAAACAGTTCCAATGTCTGGCAAGTTCATTTCAACCCCAGTTATTTATATTTTTTTTTTACTTCATTGGACAATTGGGAAGCAGAGTAAATGGTGTGTAAATTAAATACATTTATTATAGAAAATTAATTACAAAAATCACTTTCAAATGGGACTAGAGGTAGGTGGGGATTATCTGATGGAGACAGAGGAGGCAAAAGCACTGGAATCATTAATGAATCCCCTTAGATTTAATTAAATTAAGACTGTGAACAAATATGTCAGGAAGAATGGAGAGATTTTGGCTTTTGTCCCAGGAAATTTCCTGGGGGCTTTCCTCTAATGCCAGATTTGTGTCTCTTCTGGTGACTGAACATTTCAAAGCCAAATTTTCAGGTGACTTTACATCCCAACACTTCCTATAAAACAAAGAATAAGCTCATGTGCAGCTGATGAAATGATAAAGCTTTGGAATTTCTGTTTGGTCCTGAAGTCAGCAGAAAATACTGGAGACATTGGTGGGGGGATGGAGGAAAGGGAGAATTTTTCTGCTCCAGAGTGAAGCACAATTGATGGTGAGTCCTTTTTCCAGGGCCAGATTGCCTTTATCCCACCCTTGACCTCCCAGAGCTGTGAAACAGCTCCAGTGGGCATCCTGTACAAACTCCTCTGGGTACAAATTCCCCCTGGAATGTTGGAAATAGGGAATATTGTTCAGATCAGACACTCCTATTCCAGCCCAGAGCTGCTCCTTGGATTTTATCCTGAGCAGAACTCCCCAGACTGGAGGCAATTCAAGGCTACAGACAAACACCAGCTCCTAATTAATGGCCTTTGATGAAGAGGAAAGCAGCAGATCCCTCAGAAGCTGTTTCAGGATCCCATAACTCTCCCTGATAACATTATTTGTATTTCTTCACTCCTCGATCCTTTATTTATTACACAATTGAGGAGGGGAAAAAGAACATTTAATCTGAGCCAAAGGTCCCAGGGGTTGTCCAGGGCTCAGGGGCAGAGCCTGAGCTCAGTTTCTGCCCCACTCGTGCAGGGTGAATCAGCCCCACTTGGATTTATTTCCCAGAGAACATTTTCTGTCTGCCAGAGCAACCCAGGGGGTGGGCAGGGAGAACACTTACTTCCAAAAATAGGTTTTTAATGAGCTGTGAGCTGATAAAACTCTCCTGCTACAACAGAGAGAGGTGCAAGAAATCTTAATATGAGCATTTCTCTTCCTCCTGAGGTAATTTATGCCATAAAGCACAGGGGTCAACTGTTTTTTCAAGCTTGTATCTTTTTTTTTCTTAGTCTGATGATATCATCCTTAATATCAAAGATATTAATATAAATCAAATCTTTGGATGTTGTAGCTGAATGTGCTAAAACTGGGAGGCAGCTGTGGGGGCTGTGGGGAATAAAAGAACCCATCCCATCCAACCCTTTTCCATGAGATAAATGGAATAAAATGTGCACAATTATCTTCCTTTATCAAAAACAGTGACACCAGGAGCTTGTTTTTAAGGCTGGGTTTAATTCTGAGCCAGATGTGAGCTCACAATATGGGAAACAAGATGGGAAACCCTTTGTGCTCCCATTTTTGAGCTCAGCTTTGTGCCTGACTGGGTGCTGCCATCCCAGGGCTGATGAAGGCACCAAATTCTCAGCCCTCCTGACACTCCCAGGATGCAGATTTTGCTGGGGAGCAGCTTCTCCTGATTTTCCTGGCTTGGAAAAGCAGCAGAGCCTCCCCCAGGCCGCCCTAAATGAGAGTTATTGAGGCTCAGCTGAAATGAAGAAGCTCTCCTTAGATTTAACCTGGAAATCTTTGGAGGAGCTGCAGCTTTGGATGTGGCAGAAAAGGGTTTGGGGTCTGGACTTCCAGCAGTGACATCTCCATTCCTCCTCAGCATCTCCCCAAATCCCAGCCCAGGGACCCCAAAATGCTCCCCAGGCCTGAGGGAAGTGGGCAAAAAGAGGTGGAGCTTCTCCTGGAATTTTTTTTTTTTTTTTTTTTTTAAATTAAGAACAGCCATACTGAGGTGGCAGAGCTTTCCTTGCCACCTGCTGGCACCACTCAGCATCTTTAAAAATCAATACCAACCAGGATAAATATTTCAAAATGCTTAATTTGCACAAATTTGCCATGGAAAGTGCTCATAGTTGAGATTCTTACCCTGCACTTCTGCCAACAGTTCAAGGTACAACCAGATCGATCCGTGGAATTTCTGCAGCTCACTTTGTGCTCACACAGCTTTTCTTTTTACCTTCAAAATGAGTCTTCCTTCCCTCTCATTGATTGTTTCGGGGCAGCAACCTGGAAAATCTGGAATATTCTCAGCTCTGCTTTGCCAATAAGCACAACTGGAGTTGATTTGTTCCTCCAGCTTTGATCCTCTTCTGCAGATCATTTTTCTGGGTTTGTTCAGGGCTGCTGATAGGAAAATTCCTGGTTTGGACCTGGTGCACAGGGGGACAGTGACCCCAGGCCAGGGCAGAGCCTTCCCGTGGAATAAATCAGGATATTTAAAGGGCTTCTGGTCCATAATGGACCACAGGGGTGGCTGGGAAAGTAAAGGAAATGGGAAGAATTAGACCTGAATTAATTAGTGCAACATCCCACACTGAAACACTGAATATTTCCATGATCAAATTCCTAAATCAGGTGAGGCTGGGGTTTCACAAGGTGAATTCACTCTTCTCTAGTGTCCAAATGGGGCCTGACAGGAGCAGTTTGGTGGCTGGAGGATGGATGGAAGGAAATAGTTTTGGGAACAAGGACAAAAATCCACCTCCTGCCCTTCCCAGAGCCAGGAACAGGAGGAGCAGCTCCACCAGGGATCTCCCAGGCTGCAGCTGACCTTACAAAACCCTCTGAAATGGCTTAGAAATGGGGTAAAATAAGCAAAAATAGGTAAAAATGGGTAAAAAATAGGTTAAAATAGGTAAAAATGGGTTAAAATAGGTAAAAATAGGTTAAAATAGGTAGTAAACAGGTAAAAAATAGGTAAAAAATAGGTAAAAAATAGGTAAAATGTGTGCTGGGGGTCACCACTTCAGGATGGGGAAAGCTCAAGGGGTGCTTGGACCCAAGAGCTGGGAGAATTGAACTGCCCAACTCCAGGGAACAGCCCCAAATTATAAAAAATCCTTTCCTGCACAGAGGCCCCTTTAGCACAACCCCAAATTCTCACGTTTTGGGCCATATTTCTGACTTGGACATTTCGATCCACAAGAAAATCTGCTGTGTGGGTTCTCCCAGAGCTCTCACCAATTTCCATCTGCTGATTTTTAATTTTGAAGCCCACACAGAAATTGTTCAGCTTGCCATGAATGCCACAAAACCTGGATCTTCCAATTTTTCATGGAAAGCAGACCAGGCTTCAATTTGTAAATTTTTTTTTTCTTTTCTTTTCTTTTCTTTTCTTTTCTTTTCTTTTCTTTTCTTTTCTTTTCTTTTCTTTTCTTTTCTTTTCTTTTCTTTTCTTTTCTTTTCTTTTCTTTTCTTTTCTTTTCTTTTCTTTTCTTTTCTTTTCTTTTCTTTTCTTTTCTTTTAAATTTGTGTTTCTGTGGCAGGAGAGGAATCCAACAAAGCATCTTCCTAAAAATCAAGTTGATTTTAGGGTCACAAAGCCTTTCCCTGTCCCCAGCTCAGAATATTCAGAGCCCTCTCCACAGGAGAGGAAAATTCTGGATGTTTTCTCAAGTGCTGCACTCAAATCTCTGCTGCCCACAAGAAATATTTATGATTTTTGAAAGATTTGCTGACAAATAATGGTGGTTGTACATTCTGGGCACTCCCTTGCCTTTAAATAAAGGGCTGCTCCATAAATCACTGATTTGTGTTGGCAAAGCATTGATCAACTCGATTTTCCAGGATTTTTTTTGTCCTCTGGAGATACAAAAGTGACTGAGGAGGAGTCGAAAGACACCAAAGAAGCAGCAAAAAGTCGTGTTTAGTTCTGTATATTCCCAAATTTTTCCATGAGCTGCCACAGGGGTCAAAGGAAAAGCTCCCAAATCCCTGCCCTGGATGGATCCAGCCCAGATTTCTCTGGAAATGATGGAAAAACCCCAGGATCCACAAATATTTCCCCCTCTTTGCCTCAGTATTTAATTGCTGATTGACCTTGATTCAAAAGCAAAGAACTCCTGAGTGTTTTAGCAGCAGAAATGTCCTGGGAGGGGAGCTTGGGAGGAGGAAAATAAAGCAAAGGAACAACTATTTAAAAATCCATTAATAATGTTGTAAATTTAAATAGCCAGCACACTGGAATTGGAGTGGAAAAAGCACTCACCAACAGAAGAAAAAAAGGGAATTTAGAGAGATATTATTTATCAAGAAAAGCAGCTTTTAGCAGTGGTGTTGCTTCATTTTTATAATTTATCTTTTGCATATTTTAAAAATACACTTTATCTGTCCTCAGGGCTGAGGTTGCAAACCTTTTTCAGCTGAACTTTTTGAATAATTACTAGAAAAAGAGCTCTCAAATTTCCAAATTTAGCTGACACTGATTTGAATGAGGAAACAGCAATTAGCACAAAATGTCCCTGGATTTTGGGACCCACTTAGTCCCAAGTTAGGAGAAGCATTTCCCCCATGAAAATCTTCTGTGTTTTCACTCTGAATTCTCTAAATTTTCACTCTAAATCAGTTCTGCCAGCTCTCAAATAAGATCAATCTCCCCAGCTTCCAGCTCAAGGCACGAGATTAAAATAATGAAATAAATCCAGATAATCTTTAAAGATGCACCATGCCAAGAGCTTTTCCAAACCCCTAGGAACTGATGCATTGTCATTGTCCGTATTTTGTTGTTATATTGCATTAATAAGGAGGGAAATTGCAGTTCACGTTCCCATGTAATTGTAATTCTGAGATAGGAACTGCTTTTCCTTGCAGACAGAGCTGAAATAATTGAGCTGATTCCACACAGGCTGGGCTTTTGCAAGCTGGAAATTGTGATTTTTTTACTTTATCTGCCTGGTAGGGTGGAAACTGCAGCTCACTGATAGCAAACAAGTGCAGCCTCAGAGAGAAATCTGAATTTACACCCCACATTGTCTGACATCAACCAGCATTATCCCTTCTGGATTTAATCTGGAAAATGCATAATAAATCAAATTTCCAGGCTGGCTGTTGGCACTGGGTACATAATTCTGTGTATTTGAGAAAGAAAAAAAAAAAAACAACCATTTGTGTACATTTTTGTCTGGAAATTTCCAGGTGGGGGCACAGCTCGGAGTGGGGATGGAGGAGTTTCCAAATCCAGCCCAGTTTTGTTGGATTGGATCGGATCTGTTCCTCCGTAGCCACAATTCCTGGACAGGGAACCTGGAGTCTGAGCTGGAGATGAAATTCCTGGAGCTCTGGCAGGACAGGGAATCTCTCCAGGATCCCTGAGCCACGAACCACAAGTGAGATCCCACCAAAACACTGGAGTTACAGGAAAAATTCCTGCTTGAATTCCACATCTCTGCAAGCTTCAGCAGAGCTGAGTTAGCACAGAAGCAGCTGAAGTGACACCCAGGGGAGCTGCATAAATTCACCTGTCCCCAGGCCAGAAATCCCCCTGCTGAACAGGAATGCCCAGATGTTCATCTCCTCTCAAATGGACAGAAATATCCTGGCTGTGCTCTGCTCCTTGAGGAACCTCTGCCAGGCACCCCAAAGCACAGAGTGACCCTGGGGGGGTGAACAGATTCACCAGGAGCAGAGGATTCCAGGGCAGGATGTGTTTGTGGGGATGGAAAAGGACAGGATTCCAGGGAGGGAGGGCTGCTGGAGGTTTGTCTTTGGCACAGGGCGAGGCAGCAGCGCTTCCAAAGCAATTTGCATTGCTCCAAAGCAATTTGCATCACTCCAAAAAAACCAATTTCTGTGGTTTTAATGGTATAAACTGAGCCTTGCCCTGCCTTGCAGGGGGTGGCTGGGGCTCCCAGGCTCAGGCAGCTCCTCTCAGGTTGTTTCACTCAAAGAACATCTTGTCTCTGCTCTGTGCCACCAAAATATTCCCTCCCTTCCTCCCTCTGTGCAGCTGTCACTCACTCCCAGTGATGCTGCTGTAATCCCAGCGAGGATTTACAAGGGCAACACCAAAAAAGGGGTTTGGTTTGGAAAAATCTGTTATGAGTTCTTGGAGCTGCATGTAAGTGGAGACCTCATGACTTTAAAGACAAGCTCTGGAGGCTTAGGGTTGATCTGGAGCAATGGTGAGATTTCATACACTCGTGGTTAATCCTGCTCATTTTGAGGGACCTGGGCACATTGCTCAGGTTGTTGCTATTTTTTAGGATTTGTTTCTCTGGAGGGAGCAGCCAAGGGGCAGAGGGGGCCCAGTCCCACCTCAGGGCGGCTGTGCCAAGGGGCACCTGCAGCTCCTGATCCCAACCCTCACCTTTTCCTCCTGCACCTCCTGATCCCAAACCTCTCCTCATTTTTTTAATTGTTTGGGATCTTTGATTCTTTTGGTCTCATTGGGGGTTTTTTGTTTCTTTTTGGTTGGTTGGTTGGTTGGGGTTTTTTTTCATTGTTTTGGTTTTGGTTTTGGTTTGGTTTGGGGTTTTTTTGTTGTTGTTGTTGTTGGGTTTTTGTGGGGTTTTTATTGTGGGTTTGTTTGTTTGGGTTTTGTTTTGTTTTGTTTTGTTTTGTTTTGTTTTGTTTTGTTTTGTTTTGTTTTGTTTTGTTTTGTTTTGTTTTTACTTACAATTTAATTTCCTGCTTCTTGTTGTTCAGTGCTCGGTCCCTGAGCTGTGCTTTGCCTTTTGATGAACATTCCCTCTGGAAAAACCAGTGGGACACCAGGCCAAGAGCCAGCGCCCACTAATTCCAGACCAATTCCTGCAGCTGGAATCAGAGCCACTCTTTGACTGCAATTAACTTCTGTGGCTTAAAAGAATATGCCCCTCACTGATCTACAGTGTGCAGCTGGTGATTAAATTCCAAAAACTCCTTTTCACTGAGACATTTTGTTCCATTGAGTTCTCCTGGGATGGTCACGTGGCCATTCAAAAATTGTTGATTTGCACCATTCTGTCACTAAAAGGAGCTGAGAAAGCTCCTGGTACAGAGACCCAGAGTCTTTCTTTTGAAGCAAACATTGTAAAAATAGCTGGGGAGAAAACAGCAGTGTCTTACCAGCCAGAAAAGTCAGATAAACCTAACTGAGAAGCAAAAACAACACATGCCAAAAAAAAAAAAAAAAAAAAAAAAAAAAAAAAAAAAAATTCAAAATCCCCCCCTCGATAGAAGCAGAAGGGAAAAAAAAANTCCCCTCAAACAATCCAAAAAACCAATCAAAGGCTGGGAAAAAGGATTGCAAAGTGTCACTGGAGACAGTTGGGAGGGATGGGGAAGGGAGAAGAGCACAACAACACAAAGAGAACAGAGGAATTTCAGTTCAGTGCAGCTCTTCCACTGCAAATCGTTGTTTTGTCTCTGTGCCTTTGAGATTGTCAATTTTTTTAACAGAAAAAAAGTGTCCCAGTGCCAAAGAACCTCCTCAGTCTCTTCATCCATGGGAGATTGGTGTGTGTGTTGGAGACAGAGATTTACAGCATGAAGATATTGAGTTATTAGAACTCATCATTCCAGCTCCTGGTGTGTTCCCTGATTCATTTCGTTCTCCATTCAGTACCTGGCTTACTGCAATTAAACCCTACACGATTTTGGAAGCCCTCACCTCCAGCCAAAGGTGTGGGAAAGCATTTGGAATGCTGCTAGGAAGGGGGAAAGAGCAGAGAAGCCAACAGAAATATTTTTCCCACTGGGAAGAGGGAAAATAAAAGACCCGGTTGCCTTAAAAAAAAGCAAATAAATTCCCTGCTACCCCAAACCCTGCCTAAACCTCAACAAATGTTCCCTTCATCCACATCAAGAGGGTTATTTATGGAACTGTATCCTTGTCAGAGCTGCAGGATGTTCCATCCCTTTGCTCAAATACTGTAAATTCATGAATGATGAGGAAAAAAAACCCCTTAATTTGGCCAAAATACCTATATTTATCTGCAAAAGCAAATGAGCAGCTTGCCTCAATGCTGAGATGGCCTTTCAGTGACTGCAGTGTGCAATTCCAGCACTGCCCCCATGCCAGGGCTCGCATTTGGAGCAAACTCAGAGTTCAATACAGGATTTCAGTGTGGCTGGAGCAGATTTTCCTCCTCTACAGCTTCGAATTTCTCTTCTGGTGTTAAATCTGCTGTTAAAACCAGGTTGGTGCTGCTGCTTTCTGATGCTCCAGCTCAGGAACAACTGTTCAGATCATTCTGCAAGGAGAGCTGGTGCTAAAACCCCTGTCACCCTCTGAGATAAAGGAAATTTCCTGCCCAGAGTGATGGCTTTGCAGTGCACCAGGAGAGTTTTTGCCAAATTTTTGCCTCTCCAGGAGGGGCTGTGGCAAATTTCTGCCTCTCCAGGAAGATTTGTGGCGAATTTCTGCCTCTCCAAGAGCCAAAGTGTGGCTGGGAGGAGGCAGGAGTGTAAACAGGCTCCATAAAGCCTTCCCTCAAACAAACCAGTCCCACAGATGCTTTCACTAACCCAGAGCTGTTTCTGTTTGCTCCTCAGAGTTGTAAATCAAGGATTTTGCTGCTGGGGGGATGAGCTGGAATGGGAGGAGTTTCTCCCACCAGTGCTGGGCTGGAGCTCACATTCCAGGGTCCTGTTGTGCTTCTGCCCAGTGGAGCTGCAAACCTCTGACCACGAGATGTTGACGGAGAGAGAGGGAGACCAGCAGCTCCTCCCCTGCTCCCTGGGGTGGGGCAGGAGCCAGGGAAGGGCTGGAGCTGGGTTGGGATGGATTTTGGGACAGGTCTTTCACCCCAGAGGGTGCTGGGCACTGCCCAGGCTCCCCAGGGAATGGGCACAGCCCCGAGGCTGCCAGAGCTCCAGGAGAGTTTGGACACCCAGGGATGCCCAGGGTGGGATTTGGGGGCTGTGCAGGGACAGGAGCTGGGCTTACTGCCTGCAATTCCAATTTCATGAGCAGCAAGGGCTGTTCTTATGCTCTGGTTTAATGCACAAGTGGAGAAAACGAGACCCCAGTGCTGCTGTCCCTGAAATGGGAGGGAAATTCCCTTTGGAGGAATTGTGACTGATTCCACAATGCTTTTCCACACCTTTGGCTGTAGGTGAGGGCTTCCAAAATCGTGTGGGATTTAACTGCAGTAAGCCAGGAAGGGGGAAATGATGCCTTAAGGTTTAAGTTTGTTCCTGTTCTGCTTTAGTGTGCAGCTCTCAGCTCCATATTCAGTGTCCCTGAGCTCTCCTCACAGGGCACTCACACACAACAATTCCCTCCAGCCCAAGATCCAAGGACAATCCTTCCCAACCTCAGCCCCAAAAGCACAAACAACGGCAAAAAGAGGAGGCCAAGCAAGGAGGATGGAACTTCATCATTCCAAGGGATTCATTGGGCACTTCAGCTCAATCTGCAAATGGAGCAGAACTGATCAAAGTGTGGAACCCCGTGGGCAAAGCCCCTTTTCTGTGTCCATGCTGAGGCCCATCCTGGCAGGGGCTGCAGCCGGGCTCTGCCATTGCCAGGGTGGGGCCTTGGGAGGCCTTGCAAGAAATAAATCCCTGCTTTATTCCTCTCCTTCTGCCTGCCCTCTGCTCCAGCTCACACTGATAAAGCATCAGGATGATCCTGTGGGTCCCTTCCAGCTCAGGATATTCCAGGATTCTCTGGAACAGCCTCTGGTTGAGTGGGCATCAAGGGCTCTCCTCAGATCCCTCTGCAGGGATCCAACAGAGGGGAGCACAGGGCAGCTGGGATGGTGCATCCCAAACACCTCCTGAGGGCTCAGAACCCAGAGCCCACCTCTCCAAAGGGAATTTCCCTCCCTTTCCAGGGACACCAGAACTGGGCTCTAACTTTCTCCATTTGTGCAGTAAACCAGAGCAGAAGAGCAGTGTTTGCTGCTCATGAAATTGGAATTACAGCAAGCTGCAGCATTGCCCCCTGAAGGGCAGATCCTCCTGGGCCAGAACCATCCCAGCAGGAGCTGAAGGCCCAAAATTCCCTGTCCCAGAAAGTGGAATCCAAGCAGGAACGGGGAGCTCCTCCCTGCAAGCTCTCATGACCAAGCACTTGAGAATGGAATGGGAAAAGTCGTTATAATTGAGTTTCCATGAATGGAATGTTCAGCTCCCTGCTCATCAGGAGGAATGTGGATCATGGACATGTATAAATACATGTCTGTCATTATAATCAGCATGTTTTATAAGAAAGAACAACCATTCTGGCTGGAAATTGGCTGTAAATTTCCATATCAACCTGAAATCTATTTTCAGCAAAGTGCAGAATGTGACTCAACGAATGTTGAATCAATACTTGCATGCAAGAAATCAGACATAAATTTGGAAAATGCTTTCAAGCAGTCATTTACCAGCAATTAATAAAACATACCAAAAAAAACCACTAGAGAAAAAAAGAGCTTTTCCTGTTACTGACCACAATTCCAGTTCATTAAATTCTTCTCTTTTTTTTTTTTAATGCAATGTTTATCCTCATTATTTATCTCCCCTTCATAACAGAACACTTGTTCTCATGAAAACATAACCTTGTTCTCACACCCTTTCACTGCATGTGCCAAACTTGGTTTCAGACATATTTTGTTGGTATTCCACTAAAACAGGGAAAAACTGGAGACTGACTGACATGAGGGAGCCATAAACTCGAGCACAAGATGCCAACAAGTTCTCTGTGGGATCTGGTAGAGTCAGCTGAGCTCCTGAGTGATTGAAAAACAACCACCGGGAAACTCTTCAGAGTGAATATTTACTGTTGTTAGAAAGTCTTCACTGTTCAACAAGGAAATAAATTCAGATTTATAAATATTTTCTCGTAGCACAGAGCTTTCTTTTATACAAAACCAGATCTAACCTAGGCCAGGTTTCTTTACAATCACAATTTGCATCAATCAGAGCAGCTCTTTGTTCATGGAACCACCATTAAAAGCCAAAGTGCTTTGGGAGAGGGGAATCAAAGCTCCCTCATGATTTCCCAAAGGAAAACTGCAGCTCTGTTTATCCAACCCTGCTGCTGGAGGTCAGGATGAGCAGCACCTTTTCCACCATTCCCAAATAAAATCCTAAGGAGGAATCTCTGAGAACCTCAGTTTTCACTGCTTTTCCCAGCGTTGTTCCTACTTCTTTTTGCAATTTGACAGTTTTAGCCTCCTTTCCCTTATTTCTGATTTTTAAGCCACCCGGGCTTCACCCACCATGGTGCAACACCCAGGAGACAGAGCTGAGCCTGGGGACTGAGGTAAACAAATCTAACCCATGGATCATTCCTTAAAAAAAACCAAATAAAAACCCAACACCCACCAAAACAAACCCTAGCAGCTCCCAGGGGCTGCCACAGCCTCCCTTGGCCATTTCAGGGCTCTCTGTAAATACACTTTTAGGTCACTTCAAAGCACCAAGGGCAAAGCAGAAAAAGGAGCTTCAAGAATTCCCCTAAGTGGATTGATGTGCCTGTAAGGACCAAAATCTTTGCTGTGCTGCCCTGAATTTCTAACAGAGCTGCAGAGCAGTTGTGCAACTGGAGAAACATCAATTATTGCTTCTATTCACAAATAAACAGCGAGGGGCTGAGCCAAGCACTGCTCCACACTCAAACTTCGGCCCCTCCCTGCCCTTCTCCCTCCCCCTCTTTATCTGAACCCAGGAGATGAATAGGAACTTCTCGTTCCCTCCAATTTCATATGTTTAAAATTCAGGGCTCATTCTTGTGCCTCAGCCCATTTCTAATTAATTTCTGGGTTACTGTTTTGATGTTTTCCATTTCACTGAGCAGAACAGGCTCCTGAGCTGTCCATCTCCAGAGATGGAGCTGGAAAACAACATGAACTTCTCAGTTCTTCAATCACCTGAAAAAATGATGGCTCTGAAACCCAGCTTTAAGCTATCACTGCATTTGATTCTGGAACATTTTAATAATAAGAGATATTGAGATTCTTATAACCAGTGAATATTCATTAATGTAAAATCACATAGCAATCCCTCATAATTATATGAAGTGTCCAAAGCATTGACCATTGCAGGAAATTATAATTAAAGTTATTGAAATTAATTAGAAAAGGAGATAGTAATTAAATTCCTGTTGCTGGGATGTAAGACTGCTCTGAAATTAAATACAATGCATGGCTCCTCCAGAAAGGGGGATGTTGGTGGCATTTCTTTCCTCTTGTTAGGCAAAATTAAAGCTAATTTCTGGGGTAAGATTTCTTTAATAAAAATACTCAAATAAAATTCCTTACCCAGTGAAGTTCTGCTAAGATGATTTTTCTGCTCAAATAAAGGAGTCAAGATTTACCTTTTCCCATGAGGGAGCTCATCCACCCTGCCCCAAATCCAGCCTGAGCACAACCTCAGGTGCCAGACCCTCAGCTGGCTCCTCAAATAGAGGGAATTTGAGGCAAATCTTCCCTAATCCCCACCTGCCAGGCTGTGGGGTGAGCCAGGAGGGTTTGTAACCTTCCAAAGCTCTGCTTTTCCCTTCCAGGCTTTGCCAGCACTTCCCCATTTCCTATTTTCCTCGTGCTCCATGTGTAAATATTGGCTAAAATCCCCTCCACGCTGCTTTCCTGTGTTTGGAAGATGTGAAAATGCAGGTGGGAATGACAGGGTGTGGATGCTCTGAGCCTCTCCTCAGGCTCTTTTTCCCTGGAAAAGGAGAATCCCATTCCCTGCTGTCCCTCCTGGCCCCTTCTCTCTGCACTGGGGTGAGCACAGAACACCAGGAGGTTCTCCCACCCCACACCCTTTAACAGGAATTCTGTGACTGTGAAAATCCTGGGCTCCACAAAACTGGAGCAGAGAAAAATGGGGATTTTCATCCCGGCCACAAACAGCTTCATTAGGTTACAGATCTATTCCCAGAGCTGACTCCAATCCTAATTAGAAACCTGGTTTTCCTCAGTTTATCATGGAATACTTGAAAACTGAAGGAGGTGAAGGTTTATGCTGAAAGAAAATGTGATTGCTGCCATGTAATTATGACAGAGGGAAAACTCCCACTGGGACTGCTGGAACTGCAGATGGGACACGGATCCATCAAAGGGAAAATTCACCCCACCTCACCCTCCTGAGTTCCTTAGAACCCCTACTTTTGCCTGTAGTTATCACCCTGCCAATATGGTCCTGTTAATTGGAAGTGTCGCTTTGAGGGGATTTTGGGGGGTTTTTACTGATGGTAACACAGACCAGAACTGCCTGGGAGGTGGAAAGGTGCAAGGGCTTTTCACCCTGTTAATGTCAGACCTCCTGTGCAAACCAGGAAAATGTAAGAAAACCTTTTAAAAATACGTCAATTTGCAAGAAAGCTTCTTTAATCTGGGCTGGAGACATTTGGATGCCAAGTTCATGCTCAGGGAAAAAAATACCCCCTCTCCCCAAACTGCATCCTCAATAAACTGGGATGTGGGGTTTTATGTGTAGATTTTTCTGAAAGTCTCAAAGCTTGGAAACTTTTCCCACTTGTCTCAGACACTGTCTTGGCACCAGCACAGGATTTCATTGTGCTGAAATTTCCCTGATCAACAGCAGAAACCAAATGTTTTTCCTCCCAATGGTGCACCCATTCTCACTCGTACCACAAGCAGTTAGCAGCCCATGTGTCCCCGTGGCCTTATGGTGCTGAAAAAGGAGATCCAACTCCAGGAACAGGAAATTTGCCACGAGCTTGAAGCTTTCCTGACCACAGATTTGTAGGCACTCGCTGCTCCACGCAGCCACGAAACATTAACTAAGTTTATTTTAATAAAATACCCATTAAATCACTATTAAATGTAACCCAGAGCATCCACCCCCCTGTCAAAAGCTGTGCTGTAATTCTGCTGAGAGCTCCCCTCAGTAAAAAGCCATCGTGCCCATTACTCAATCCATAAATATCAGGGTAAGGAGGGAGGAGAGCGATGAATCAGAGGCAGAAATCTGCAGGAATAGCAGTGCCCCAGCTGGGAGCTGCAGCCTCAGTCTCCTCAGCCAACATCAATCAGCGCTGGCTTCAAGCAGCCAGGACCTGGCTGAGGTCACAGGAAGAAACCAGGAGTCACCAGAGCACAGAGTGGGTGAAACACAAAATGAAACAACGTCTGGAGAGCTCCAGCCTCAGGGGGATCATCAACCTGGGCTGATTTCATTAAGCAGAGTTGGAAGCTTTAGGAAAGGAAGCAAGAGGCAGCTGGTCAGTGACAAGGACAGAGGGGGAATGGCACTGGCAGGGGGTGCTGGCACCTGCCCTTAAATAACCTCCGTTTGTGCCAAATTCCCCGGGCCCCACAGCTCCTCCCTGGAACAGCAGAGCTCCTGCTCCAGGATCTGGTGAGGCCCTGGTGATTTCAGCCCAAGTGCAGCTGATTTTGTTGGCTGCCACAGCACCAGGGAGCTCCAGGCTCCCAGAGAGGGCCAGGGCTGGGATTTTTCCCTCAGGAGCTGTGGAGTTCAGCCCATGGTCTGGCCTGGGTGTGCAGAGTCAGGTCATGGGAATGGGCACAGCTCGGAGGGGACACTTCCAGAGGATCCCACCCTGATCCATGCAGAGGCCAAAGTCTTCTCCATGCCAGTATTCTGTAGCAGAACATTTCCCTCTCACAGCCCTGTGAACCAGAAATCCAAAAGCCTTTCTGCAGGGACCTCTCCCAGCAGCACTGGGCAACCTTGTGAAAATTCTCATTTTTGGCTGCCTTTTTCCTGCATCTCAAGGGGTCAATCAGCTGCAGCCCCAGCTGAGCAAAACCCTCGGCATGAGGGGTGGCTCAGCCACCAAAGCAGCCCAGAGCAGCCTGTGTTGTACCCTTGGGGTGGACACCAGGAAAGGGACCAGTTTGGAGGTGTCCAGTTGATGATTTCTGCAGGCAGGGAAAGGCAGGCCCTGGGGGAGGCCATGGCTTGCCTGAATTCACTCAGCAGCCCATGCCAGGAGCTCAGGTCCCACCTGCTCAGGCTCAGGCTGTGCCCAGGAGCATCCCTGGCTCCCACACCACAGCCAGAGCAGGGGGAGCAGAGGAGATCCCAGCCCTGGGGCTGGGACTGTGCTGGCATTTTGGGATATTCTCCCTGGGCTGCTGTTACCTTGTGGTGCCTTCCTGCTGCACACAGGCACGGGGAAATCACCCACATCAATCCTGGCAGTTTGTTTCCATTAAATGTCACACCAGGCAGGAGCTTGTCCCTCTTCCAGCAGCTCTGGAGAAGTCCAGGATCCCTTTTCTGGCTGCAGTTACTCCTGGTCACAGTCAGGATGAGAGGGACAGATTTGTTACAGTAACTCTGATTGTATTCCTGCAATTGTGAACTCTTTGTGCCCCTGAATATATTTCATATATAAATTTATTTCATTTATGGCAATACCACACTCTGAGGGGGCAGCACTGAGGACAGACACAAGGATGAGATGCAGACCATGGTAATTATCCTGAATTTTCTCCAGATCTGCAGTTGTTTCTATCCTAGACATCCACTAAAGGCAACCATGAAATGAAACCTTTATTCCAACATGTATTCCAAAAAGTCTGTCAGGGCTGCACAGAGGTAAAACTGGCTGAGGTCTTCTGCAGATTTGCTACCACCATGTGCTCACTTCATTTGTGATGGAAAGAGCCTTTTGGAGTTATCATTACTCATTACTTCAGCTTCTCCTGCACTTCCATTTGTCCTCCTGCAACTCGTGAATTTGCCTGGGCTATAAATAAAGGCCTCTGGGGATGCTGGATATTGCACTGTGAACAAAAATTTCAGTGACTCATTCTCATACATATTTTCTCCCATTATCTTCATCATGGGCAAATATTCCCTCTCATTCCAGAGGGTGGGGAGGAATGGAGCTGGGGCTGGATCCTTGGCAGATCGAGGTCAGGAAGCTCTTTCCTCAGATGCCCTTAATGGTGAGGTCTTTTTTACCCAAAAACTGGAGCAGTTTCTGGTCACAACCAAAGTCCCAGAGCTGTTGGGTGGTTCCTACCCAAAAAGGGCACGTTTCTAACCAGGAGAGTGGTGCCAGAGTGAGAGAGAAGTGCAGTGACTTCATCTGGCATCACTTGGGAGCAGCCACTGCCTGCCCGGGCTTTGCTCCTGATGGAAATGTTTGGTGCTGGAGTCACCAGGGCCACTCTTAACTACAACAAATATCAACCTCATGGGCTTGGAATGGACAAAGTCTGCTCCAGCACTGCCTGGTGGGGACACAAATTATCCCCCCACATCTCAGCTCATCCTCAGGTTATTCCTAAAGGACAACCTCCTATTTGTTTGAAAACATGTATTTTATATAATTAAAAATCTCAGAGAACAGAAATCATTGGCAAAATCTGAAACCATGAGGGTGTTATGAAGTGTCTCATCTTTATAACTGCAGTGCACCACATCCATTGGTGCATCCAGCTTTTCCAAAGGAATTCCATGGATTGTCCCTCAATGCTCCCAACAGATCCATGCACAGCTGCACTCACAGAGCTCTCAGGCATTTCCCTGCCCTTTTCCTGGACATAATTCACCATCATTCAGCTCTTTGCACCCCAGATGAGGAAGATGATGGGAATTCCTCCAGGACTGGTGGTTTTGGCTGGACATGGATTGTGCTGGTGGGGAACAGCTCCTGGAATGACCCTGCAAACACTCCCTGAAAGGGAAACAATTCCTGAGGGATCAGAACTGCTGCCTTCAGCTCAGCTTTATTTCTGGCTCGTGGTGGTTTCTGACACTTTCAGGAATATCTCTTGCAGTGTGAAAAGTGTGAATTCCCTCAAAATCCCTCTCTTTATCTCAGCTGGGCAAAGGCCTGGAGCAGCTGGGCTTGGCTCTCGGAAAACACTTCCAGAGTGGACACTCAGGAGGTCACAGGAAACCCTTCCTGGAAAAGGCCCTTTTTCTCTGGTGTGCCTGGATCCCAGCCCTGTGGTTTGTGTGGGAAATGCCAAATCCATGGCTGGGTTTGATGGATCCAGCCCTGGGAGGCTCAGAGGTGCTCCTGGACCCACACAATCCCTGCAGCCCAGGGGCCACCTCATCCCAGACCCCAGGAGATGCTCACACCCTCTGGAGCTCCAGAATTCCAGGACCCAAACAAATCATCCCAGAGGGTCCTGCAGAGCTGCTCTGCATTTTCTTCCTTCTCCCTCCTTTGCCATATTGCAGGATCAGGTGATTTTTCCTGGATCAGCCCCCTGTGATTCCAGACCCAGCTGCTCTCTCCTGCCCTGAGCTCCCACATGGAAAAGCAGCAGCCACATCTCCCAATTCCCCCTGGGAGAGCTCAGGGATATGGGAAGCAGCAGGGAGCAGTTTAGTTCCACCAAATAAAGCTGTTCCCATTGTTCCCCAACACTGCCCTCCACTATCACCCAATGCACAGTGCAGTTCACTTTCATTTAATCAGAATTAAATAGAATTAGGTCTTTCCCAGTTGCTTAAGTAGTTGATGTAATTGTTCCAAATCTTGACAGGAAAAAAGAGAAACAGATGTTTTCTCTCACCTAATTTTTCTCTGGAGAAATAAAGACTGCTTATAGATTTTCATGGCTTCTCACCAGAACAAAATATGGGGAAAATAACAGATTCATGAATATTTAACACTAATTCCAAGAAGAGTTCAGTGCTCATTAAACACAAAATACAAGCTAAACTCTAATTCTTTTCTTTGAAGCTCTCAGAGCTCCACCTGTAGTTTGTGCTCTGGCTACTGAGAGTTCAGCAGATGGGTAACACTGAAAAATTCATTTAAATTTTGAATTTAAAATTAAAAATTCCTTGATTTCTCTCCCACACTCATCTCTAAAAGATGGAGTAGCATGAGCTTCTTTAATTTGCTCTGAGGAGTGTAAACCACTAATGCATAATTTAAAGTGTGCTGAGGTGTTTGTGCATTCAAACTCTGCTCTGAAGGAGCAGCAGCAGCAACACTTCAACCCCTGGCTCACAAGCTGAGTGTTAATAACGAGAAAATGGAATATTTTGCTTCACTCCTCAACAGGAGGCTCCAGATTCCCTTAGAAGAAAAGCCACAAAAGGGACATTTTCTCTCAGCAGCTTCCAGACTTTGGGATTGTGCAAAATTCCCTCTCCCACTTGGATTTGCAGCTTTAAGGACTGGCACATTTGAAGACCTGACAGAAGTCACTGCCCTGGTTTCTTTTTGCTTGATTTTTCCCAAAAGTTCTTTCTTTCATTCCCTTCCTGTAGAGCAAAGAGCTCCTCTTTGTCCTTTGCTTCCTTATTACCCCGATGTTTTCAGCCCTGCACCAAAAGCAGCTTTCTGTCCATTTGCAATCCTTCTCCAAGGAATTCTGCCCTTTAGCATTATTATTATTTTTACTGCAAGGAGTTCAGCAGAGGAATGACTGGGTAATTATTGAGCTAGGGAGGAGGAGTACAAATTTCCAGCTTCTCTGGGAGCAGGGAAGCAGCAGGACTGGGAGTTTAGACTTCCTTCTCCTCAGAGATACCCATATTTTAACAAAACTGGATGTCAAAGTTGCTTCAAGGTTAGAAAAACTGCTTAATTCCAATAAAGATATCCTGAAATGCAGGTTTATTAAAAGGAACAGATAAATTGGATGATGGGTTGGCATCAATCTCACTGAACTGGCCCATATTTTAAGGCCTGTATTATTGCAAATATAAAATCAGTCCCTGCCTCCCCCAGGCATTTTCTTCAAGGCCAAATATCAGAATGGGGTCGTCCATCACCCCTGGAAGATGAATTTTAGTGTTCATCAGCTGTGAGGCCCAGCCACTCACTGGCAATAAGATATTTATGCTGCAATTGCAAGTTCTAAATGTCATAAAGCTGAAATTAAGTGCTGTGCACGCCATGATCAGAGCTTAGTGACATGGAGAGAGGTGGAAAATAAGTTTATGTTGGTTTTTTTTTAAAGGAAATATTGGTCTTTCACACAGATGTCCAGCCTGGAAAATGAAAGTTGAAATTTTAATGTCCCAGGACTTTGGGATCCAAATTGGTCCGACCTCTTACAGGCAGAAGAAACTTCTGGATATTTAAAATCAAAGGGAGGGCTGTCACTGGTGCAGAAATAATCCTGGTGCATGATCAGGAGGAGTTTCCAGAAGTTTCTAAGGTGCTGTGGTGCTTAAAGATCAAGGTGAAAACTCTCAAGACAGCAAAATTCCCACTCAGCCCAGACACCTTTGAAAAATCCCTTTCCCAGCCACATTTCTGTGGTGTTACAAATCTTACTCTGGGCTGGGTACCTCATCCTTAGAGTGAATAAATTACTGAGGAGGAGGCACAGAAACGAGATTAATTACTTGTGACAGCATCAGGAGCTTTATCCAGCCTGAATTCACCTCCACGTTTATTTTCCTGAGGTGTGGAGTTTTTTGGCACTGTGGGAACCTCAGCCAATTTATCAGGGCTTGTTCCATGAGCCACAAAAACCTCGGAGCTGCTCCTGATCTTGCTCAGCCCTTGGCACAAGGCTGGTTTGTGCCAGGGACTCACAGGAGCTTTGTGCTGTGTTTTTAAATGGTTTTCTTTTTTTTTCAACATTTAATTCCTGTCCTTTTAATCTCAGGTTAAATATTTTCAATGACATTTAACTTGTTTAATGTAAGTAACTGTACCCAGCCATGTGCCTTAAAAAAAAAAAAAAATACAAAAAAAAGACAGGACAAGCTGTATTAATTTGAATTTCTCAGATATAGAACAGAGAGGTTAAAACTTCAAGTTTATTCCACGGTAACTCTTTCCCAAAAAAGGCAAATTCTGAAACAGCTGAAATGTGGAGCAAAGGAAAGGATCCTTCCAGAAGAGCCTGGTGTCCCCTCCTGCCTCTCCACCAGAATTCATCTCTTTTACCTCTCCTGGTTCCCTTAAACTCCCTGAAATCTGGATTTAAATTGTGAAAGGTTGCAGAGTCAAGGAGTTCAGTGGGTTTGGATCATCTCCTCTGGGATCAGGCAGAAATTCTCTTTGCTCAGGGCAGTTGGGCAGAGCTTTAGGAGGGATTTGCATTTCCTCTGGCCAGGCTGTGCCCTTGGGGGCAGCCAGGACAAGCAGCATTTTTAGGGTGCAAAGGACAGGCAGGACCTGCCCTGCTCCTGCTCTTCCCTCTCTCCTCAAGGCAGGCACTCACTTTTTCCAAATCCTGATTTTCCTAAATGCACAGTGCACTGCTGGCATCAGCCTCACAAAGCCTCTGGGATGAGGCCCCTCTCAGTAACTGGTAAATTACTGAGAAATTTGGGGAGTCTCCAGCACAGCTCTGACAGAAATGCACACTGAGGAAAAAACATTATTTGGTCTGTGCAATGGGCCTGCAAAACCTAAGTCTGGGAGAGGATTTAAGAGCCAGTGATAGCATAAATATAATTGTATTTTGGTTAATTTTACCAGGAAAATGCTCTTGAAATCCTATTTACATAAAAATGACAAGCACTGAATAACTACAGAAAAAAAAAAAATATTATTCCAAATTGCAAGTGTGTGCAATCCTGTTTTGGCAAGTTCCAGTTAATAACCTTGGCTGTTAATACAAACCTGGGAGATATTTCCCTTACTCTGAAAATGAACCCACAAGGCTTTAAATATCACCATTGGACAACTGCAAATTAGCATTTTAAATGTGGGTTTTTTCTCTTTTCATCATGGAAATTCCTTTTCCTGGGGTTCAGGCTTCGTGTGTTCCAAGGAAATGTGTTTCTAGTTCATCAGGAAATGTAAGGAATCCATAATCCAGTGTATTTTCAGTGCCTATAATTCTAGCTAATTTGTCCATGAAGGACAAAGTCCCCATCAGCAGGAATGGAAATGAAGGAAATATGTTTTGTGGATGACACTGTCCATGATTTTTAGTGATTTCCAGAAGAAACACTTCAGGGAGGAGCCTTGTACATCTCTGCAATGGCACAGAACCAACATTACCCGCAGTAATTAATGAAAAAAGCAATAATTAAGTGCAGCTCTGTAGCTAACACTGATGTTTCTATCAAAAGCAGACAAATTTCATCTTTTTATCAGTATGTTTTTAAGGACCCCCTCTGCAGAGAGCTCTGCTTTGAACACTCACACAGAGCTGCAGATACAATTATCTGTAACAGGAATTTAAATACCCACCCTTAACCACAGACACAAAAAACCTTCCCCAAACCCAGCTGCTCACTGCCCTTCTTGGTAATGCTTTAATATCAGAGCAAATAGCAGAGGAGGGAGATGGAAACACTCAGGAGGGATTCTATAAAACAATATGGAGATATTCTCATTTAAATCCTGGATCAGCTCATCCCCCCCATGCCCAGTAAGGAGCAGGGTTGCAGAAGTGCCCTGGGAGTGTCTCTGCTGTGTCTCACAATCAGATCCAAATGCCAGCACATATTTTAACATCCCTTTGCACATCAGGAGAAGGAGAACAGCTCCTTACAAAGCTGAGCTGGGCTCCTCTTTCATTGAAGATTGACTCTGGGAGCATTATTGGAGTATAATTGACTGGAATATTTAGGCTATTAAATGCACTTTTTCATTGAAAACTGTGGTTCATCTGAATTGACTGGAATATTTAGGCTATTAAATGCACTTTTTCATTGAAAACTGTGGTTCATCTGAATTGACTGGAATATTTAGGCTGTTAAATTCAGTTTTTCATTGAAAACTGTGATTCATCTGAATGAAAGGAACCCTGCCATGAATCCTCTTGCACTTCTCTGAGCAGGTGCCTTCCACTGGCTCCAAGTGCCACCTTCAACCTGGCAGGAAAAGCCCCCTTTTTCTCACAATCCCTATTCCATCTCTCAGCCCAAGGCAGGTGCAGAGCTGATGCTCCTGGGTGAGTTTCCATACACTGGGTTCTCTTACAGCCCCTGCTGCTGAAGGTCTCAGAGCAGTCTGTGGATGTTCATCAGCTCAGGCTGCTGATGGTGCAGCCAGTTGGTTTTTGCCCAGGTGAGCAGAGCTGTGAGAACACACCCAGCTCCTGCAGGGGCTGTGGGAGATTTCTCTTCCTCTGACCCCTGGAATGGGATTCTTCTGTCTGTTCTTTCATCCAGAAAGCAGCACCAGGAAGGGAAGCAGACTGGTCCCAGTACTGAGCAGAGGTTTTAGGCCAAGCACTGCTGCTCAGAACCCCCGTCCCTCCCCTCTGCCCCTTCCTCTGCTGTGGCCACCGTGTCCTGGAAGCAGCTGACTCCTGGAAGAGGCTGCTAAAAGCCTGTTGAAAGATCTGCTTCCTTGGGGCTGCAGAGCCTGCTCGGAGTGTGCCAACAGCAGTTTCAGGCCACTCTGTCACCCCTGGCAGGCCGGGCATGTCCCACACGGTGCCAGCTGGAAACCAGGCCAGAGCAGGTCACACCCTCACGGAGCCTTTCTGACCCTCAGTTTCTTTTCCAACCTCTCCACATTCTGCTGTGATCAAACTTTCTTATGTGCCAGAGGCTGTAACAGGGCTATGTCTGGAGCTAATGAGCTAATCAAGCTATTTTTAATCAGTGTAGCTCAAGGCCCAGGAGAGGGAGGATGCAGTGACTCCGTGCCCTCCGTGCTGCCAGGGCTGCACCGAGGGTGGTTCCAGGTCCCTCCCTGGGCAGGCAGAGCTGTGGCCCCAAGACAGAGCCCCAGCCTGAGGAATTCACAGACAAAGCAGAGAAACACGGTCAGAAATCACAACCAGAACCAGGAGTGGGGCCCAGCAGGAGCTGTGAGGGTGAAGGGTGAAAGCCCCAAGCCCCGGTGCCTTTAGCAGCACTGAAAACTCTGCCTGGACACAGCAGGGCAGCAAAGCTGAGGTGAAGCTCATAAATCCAGTGTTTGTTCCTCTCCCCTTCAGTGCCTCCATGACATTATCCTGTCATTCTTGTGAGCCTTTCAAAGGGAAGTTTTTGAACAACAAATCTTTGCCACAGCCCTGCTGCTGGGAAGGGCCACACCAACCTCTGCCATGCACTCCCTGACTAAAATTCCACTTTTGTTTACACCGTTTGTCCTTAAAGCCAGCAGTCAGCTGCAACTCTCAGCCATAGCTGCCTTATTAAATATGAAGCTTTTATTTTAAACACAGCACATTTTGTAACAGGAAAGTCAATATAGAGTAACCCAGAGTACAGCAGACAACAGCTGGGGGACGTGATCCGACGACAGAAAGTTGAGAACAGGATTTTGGCAGTTTTACATTCAGCAAATCTCTCACTTTTTGTTTTTCATGGCACTGAGTTCTAAAGATCTGAGATTTCTCCCAAAAGCTTCACAAGATGAAGAAACCAAGAAACCACTGCTTTCAACAATAAAGGCTGCTTTCTAAAAAATAAATCAGTTGTTTCTTACATTTTGCTTTATAGGCTACTGTAAGAGGATGACTCTTCCCAGAGCTACCACAAGTTAACATCAGTGACCTCAGAGCCCTGAGCAGAGACTCAGGAAGGTACTTCAGCACCAAGAGTACTAAAGATAAAAAAGGATTTCCTAAAGCAAATCCTTTCTGTGCCTCCCCTCAGGCTGTGGGTCTGGGTGCTCAGCTCTGCTCAGGGCTGGGATTCACAATAAACTCTGCTTGGAAAAGTTACAGAGGTGGAAAAGAGGAGGTGAAGCCACAGATGTGCCCAGTACAGGAGTACAGAACGGCATCAAGAATTTGCTGATCTCTTACCATTTTATTTTATTATCAGGTTTTTACAATTAGAAACAAACTTCATGCCATTATTGAGTATTGAATAGTAATACTGAGTAACAAATAGTACAAATAAATCAGGGATTTTTGGAACCAAGCTACTTGTCCTCAGGAGATGATTAGCTCTTTAAAATGACATGTGACTCACAAAATAAACTCCAATATATTTCCTTAACGGGCAAAAGGGCAACAGATCATTTTATCCCGAAATTGCTTTTTTTCCCCACGTCCCACCAAGGATATTTTTTCTCAGATAATGAAACTGGTTTTTTCACAGGTTTGTACTGCAGGTTCCTGTGGCAAACGCTGAGTTGAGATCGAGATGTTCCCCCGGTGTTGCTCAGCCAGCATTGCCCTCTAGTGCTGTCCCCTCTCTCACTGCTGTCCCCTCTCTCACTGCTGTCCCCTCTCTCTCTGCTGTCCCCTCACTGCTGTCCCCTCACTTCTGTCCCCTCACTCACTGCTGTCCCCTCTGCTGTCCCCTCTCTGCTGTCCCCTCTCTCTCTGCTGTCCCCTCACTGCTGTCCCCTCACTTCTGTCCCCTCACTCACTGCTGTCCCCTCTGCTGTCCCCTCATTGCTGTCCCCTCTCTCTCTGCTGTCCCCTCTCTCTCTGCTGTCCCTGCACCGCCAC
>VZTR01008898.1:75582-91894 GCA_013400775.1 Chaetops frenatus
CGCTCCGCCCCCTGCCCCCGCCCCTGCGGCCCCTGCTCCTGCCCCTGCCCCTGCTGCCGCTGCTGCTCCAGTGGCTCCGCACGGTAAATGAAGGGCTGGGGAGCAGCCGCGTGCTGGTGACTCCGCTGCCCCGGGGCTGCCCGGGTCCGGGCGGGCTCTCGGTGCCGGGGCTGCGGCTCTCCGGGGCCATGAGTCCTCCTGCTGGCACTGCCCGGGGCTCTGCAGCCACCCCGCGGGTCCTCAGATGACTTTGAGCTGACTCGCCGAGGGACGCAACCCCAGCTTGCTATGGAGGATGGTTTTTAAGATGAATGCCTACCTAGGTGATAAATCCAATACATCAATACCGGGATATTTCAAAGGCTCTGCGCTAAATTATGGCAATTTTTCTGCCAACAACTCCAACGAGACTGGAAGCGACCCGGATTCACCTGCCTTGGCCACCAGCAGGGCCATCGTTGTGGGGCTGATCCTCGGTGCCTTTATTCTCTTCGCCATCATAGGTAACATCCTGGTGATTCTCTCCGTGGCTTGCAACAGACACTTAAGAATCCCCACGAACTATTTCATCGTCAACCTTGCCATAGCAGACCTGCTGCTGAGCTTCACTGTCCTGCCCTTCTCCGCCACGCTGGAAGTGCTCGGCTACTGGGTTTTGGGGAGGATATTCTGTGACATCTGGGCAGCGGTGGATGTGCTGTGCTGCACAGCCTCTATTTTGAGCCTGTGTGCCATTTCCATCGACAGGTACATCGGGGTGCGCTTCTCCCTGCAGTACCCGGCGCTGGTCACCAGGAGAAGGGCCATCTGCGCTCTCCTGGCTGTCTGGCTCCTGTCCATGGTGATTTCCATCGGGCCCCTGCTGGGCTGGAAGGAGCCGGCCCCGCAGGACGACAGGGAGTGCCGGATCACCGAGGAGCCCTTCTACGCTCTCTTCTCCTCCCTGGGCTCCTTTTACATCCCTCTCATCGTCATCCTCGTCATGTACTGCCGGGTCTACATCGTGGCCAAAAGGACCACCAGGAACCTGGAAGCTGGGGTGATGAGGGAAATGTCCAACTCCACGGAGCTGACACTAAGGATTCACTACAAGCACGTTCACGAGGACGCCTTAAACAACGCCAAAGCCAAGGGTCACAACCCCAGGAGCTCCTTAGCTTTCAAACTTTTAAAGTTCTCCCGGGAAAAGAAGGCGGCCAAGACGTTGGGAATTGTGGTTGGCATGTTTATCCTGTGCTGGCTCCCCTTCTTCATTGTCCTGCCACTGGGTGAGTTGGGAACCAGGGCACTGCCAGGCCAGGGCTTGGGGTGGCCGTGATGGATCCTGCAGAAACATCATGGGTGAATCAGAGGGATGAGAAGGAAATACTGCTGGGAGAGCTGCAGTGAGCAGGTGACAGGAAGGGAATGAAAGGAAGGGAACTCCTGATGTGCAAAGAGTCACTCTGGAACTTTGGGAAGTGTGCAGCTGCTCACCTGGAGTCCTCAGGGCCCGTGTCACCACCCCAGGGGACAATGTCTCCAGAGCTGAGGCCTTAAATCCCCCTGTGTGTTGTTCATTTGAATTGAAGAAGGTGATTTTTAGTTAGAAACGCTGCCATATGAGGCTTTACCCCAAATCCTAGATAAGACCAGGGAGCTGCAGCTCTGCAACATTTGAGGGGTTCAGGTCACTGCCCCAGGTTTGGGACATAACTGTAGGATTTTGGCATTATTGGGTGCCTTAACTAGAAATGAACTTAGTTAATTGCGAGGGGCAAAACTCCCCTGAGCTTTGGGAAGCCAAAAAAGTTCTGGTTCTGAGTTCAAAGGTTACTGATCAAATCCCAAAAGCAGAGACACAGAGATCCCACAGATCCCCAAGGAAGGTGCTCCTTGGTGTCAGGAGGTCTTAGTTCAGGTGTTTCGGACACTGCCATGGGAGCTTTTGGCAGCCACTCCGTTCACTTTCAACTTTAAAGTATTGTTCAAGCACTGACATGGCCTTAACACCTTGCTCAGTGTCCCCACAGCCCTGTGAAATGTGCTTGTATTGTTTTTAAAATCAGCTCTGCCTCTGAAGGGGAGTATCTCAAGATACTCAGTTACTGAGCTCTCAGAAATATCTGTCCAAAATGCATTTCCCTGAGACGATCTGGCAGCCTAATTATGGAAAGAGGTGGATAAAGAAAAGGGAGAAAAAGCCTTTATTAATGTTCTGTATTTGTGTTTACTTAGTTACCCAACCAAAACATTTCTGATTGAGTGGTAAGCGAGTATTTTTAGAGGTTGTTGTAGAGAACTAAACTGAGTTCAGCAGCCTGGTCCTGGTGAAGGGTTATAAAACTATAATTTCCATGTAATGTCAGTTAGAGTAGAATCTTTACTTTTTCAGCTACTGCAGGGCAACTTTGTCTTCTCTAGCTTATTATATTGAATTTCAAAATATTTATGGCTCAAGACTTGCATAAAGGTCATGTTAAGGATGGGAAAAATTCCAAACCGAAGGAGAACCATGAGTAAAGTTCTCTTTGGCTACTGAAGTTTAAATCCTTGTGCTGGCTCTTAAAGGAAGTTCATAACACAGAGCAAGCAAAAATACCCAGCTGGGGATAAAAATATATTTTCACTACGTGTGGCAGTACTAGATTTGTTGCCAGTAGGTCATGATCCCCTGATAAAGCAGATTCCCTTCTTGATTTTGAATTATTGAAGGAGAAAAAAAGCAGCTGTGAACAGAGCAGCTCGTGTGTGTGGGTGGCAGGAGCCAGGACTGACACCCCTCACCCAGCAAAAACACAGGCACAGGGCAGGAGCAAAGGGAGAAAGGGAACAGCTCCCACCAGAGTGTCAGTTTTCCCTTTCAGAAGTTATTTCAAAGTTCCTGGGCTCTCTGGGAGGTTTAGTGAGTGCCTGTTAAAGCATCTGGGGGAGAATTTATTGCTTGCCAAGGTACGGTTTTATCTCCTGTATAAATTGTGCCAAGGCAGCAGTGGGTGACAGGATGGAGCTTCCAGCACAGCACTGGGGCTGGGGGACAAACCCAGGGCTGGGGACAAACCCAGGGCTGGGGGACAAACCCAGGGCCAGGGACAAACCCAGGGCCAGGGACAAACCCAGGGCCAGGGACAAACCCAGGGCTGGGGGACAAACCCAGGGCTGGGGACAAATCCACGGCTGGGGACAAATTCAGTACTGAGGGACAAACTCAGGGCTGTGACCCCAACACTCTCAGTGTGGGGACTCTTGGTCCCTCTCTTGGCAGTGCCCTAAGGCTGCTGAAATCCTGTTTTTGCCAGAAACCCTCTGGAGGAGGGAAAGGGGGTATCCCTAGCATCCCATACAGGACACAAANAAACCCAGGGCTGGGGGACAAACCCAGGGCTGGGGACAAACCCAGGGCCAGGGACAAACCCAGGGCTGGGGGACAAACCCAGGGCTGGGGACAAATCCACGGCTGGGGACAAATTCAGTACTGAGGGACAAACTCAGGGCTGTGACCCCAACACTCTCAGTGTGGGGACTCTTGGTCCCTCTCTTGGCAGTGCCCTAAGGCTGCTGAAATCCTGTTTTTGCCAGAAACCCTCTGGAGGAGGGAAAGGGGGTATCCCTAGCATCCCATACAGGACACAAATGCATTCCCACTGTGGGTGTTTTCCCTTTGTTTTGCTGGCTGGGAATAGGCTGGGTTTATTCCTCAACCCTGATTTTATTTATTTTTTTTTTTAAATTTATGATCCAGCACTGTCCAACCCCCTGTATTTTTCTCTCTGTGTATCAGTGCAGAGTCAGGTCAGGATGTCAGGCATGGCTCAAGCATTGCTCAGGAGGGCAGGTGGGAAAAGTCCTTTTCCTGATGTGCACAATGCAGATCAACATTCTCACCTGCAGCAGAGGGGAAAGAATTCCTGAGGAGCCGTGAGCTGCACTCTCCATAGCAGGAATCTGTTCCTTTGTGTCTTGAAGACACAAAATTCGGTGAAGTGCTGTTAAAAACTCTTTAAAGAGCACCCAGTGGTGTGAAATGGACTCCTGGGATAGGCAAGGTGTAGAATCCCAAAGGTGCTCGTGTTTTCCAAGCTCTCCACTGGTTCCTGGGCTGTCCAGCTGAGACCTCTCCCATTCCTTCAAGGACAGGCTTCCTCCTCAGCTTCTCCTTCCCACACCTTCTGTTTGCCCCAGTAACCCAAATCATACCCTCCCATCTGCACCACTGTTATTTCTATTTCTATTTCTATTTCTATTTCTATTTCTATTTCTATTTCTATTTCTATTTCTATTCCTATTCCTATTCCTATTCCTATTCATGACTCTGCAAGAGGGTGAAGGCAGAGCAGCTCTGGATTTCTGTGGATCCAACCACAAAACCTTTGCCAAGCTGGTAAATGTTATTTTTGCAGCACCCCAGCCCCAGGTCTGAACAAATCTACTTAGATGTAGCAGAGCTTCCTTGGTATTCTCAGCAATTCCATGAGTTTCCCAGGCAAAATTATTCTTCTTCCAGACTGGCATTTCAATTTATTCCACAGCTGCCTGTTTGATATTCCAGCCCAGAGTTACTCCATCAGGTGGCAGCTGCACCCTGGGAACAGCTGTGGTGCTGAAAGCAGGCAGATTGCTTGGAAAAATGAAATTCTATCAATGCTTCCAGAGCGTTTTCCCAGCAAAAATCCCAAGGAAAGCTCAGTATCCAGTGCAGATTGGAATTCCAGCCCTGACAGCACAGCAGCATTAAATCCTCAGCAGCTGGGATTCCCCCCTGGAGCCCTGAGCTGGGCTGTCCTCAGCACCTGGGGATGCAGAACTGGGATCAAGGAGATTCAGGTGAGAAATTTGGGTTATTCCTGTATTGGATATTCTTTCCAGGCAGCACTGGAGCTACAGAACATCCTGGCTGCACATTTATAAAAACTCCCTGGCTGTGCAAACAGCCACCCTGCCACTCAAAATAAGTTGTGATTCAGCATAAAAAAAACAAACTAAAGACATTTGTGTCTTTGAGACAACTTCTTGGGCCATAAATTCAGTGACTCAGCTTTGAGGAGTAAATAGCTTGTATTTTTAAATAAATGTTTCCTTTCATCCATTTCATATAAATTCCTCCTTAGGCAGCAGGACTGCATTAAATATTCATTGCTGATAAATGCTGAGTAAAAGAGATTCTTTTTATTGAAAGGCCAGAGCCCTGAGAACTAAGGTAACACTCATTAAAACTCCCTCCTTTAAACCATGGAATGTCCAATTTTATAAGAATACATTTGTTTAAAAAACGAATGCAAAATGAAGGATGGTGTAAGGAGAGGTTTGGTGTCACTCCTGTAAATTGAGATGTCAGAGCAGGTTTGCCAGACATTCCCAGAGGGAAAATTCACCAGGGCACTTCCCCAGCCTGGCACATCATCCCAGTGGAGATCAGGGCAGTATCCTCTGCTCAGTTCAGAGCCTAAATCCCCCTGCTCCCAAAAATCCTGGGCTCCATCCACTGGAGAGAAACAAAACTCTCAGAATGTGACTGGCAGTGGGAGAAGGTCCCAAGAGCCCCAGGATGAAGATACACCTGGTGGGATTATCATTATCAATTAAGCTTTTGTAACCTCTCTATAAAACAATAGAAAAATGACATAAAATATTCTGCACGTTGTAGGTCAGCCAACACAAAATTATCCTTAAAATAAAATGTTATCTAAGTACAGAATGTGGATTTATGTTACATCAGGCCAACCTCTGAGGACACCAAATTAGGCCCTTTGGTTTCCAGGGGGAAAAAACCCTTCCAGGCTTTAGGTCTGGTGCTGTCAGAGCCACTGGGCTCTGCTCTCTGCAGGGCTTTAGGCCTGGCTTATCTTCACCTCATCTGCCCTCTCTTCCTCTCTCTGGCCAGTCCAGCTCTCTAGAACTGATGACCTCGAGTTAATAATTGTCAAGAATTCAGATAAATTAATGAGATGTGGCAATCTGGCAGGTCAGTCCTTGGGCAAAGTTCAGTTGACAGGAGACAGCAGGAGCAGGACAATTAAACATCCTGAGGGCATTCACTGAGCAGCACACAGAGTTTTGGCACGTGGGGAGCACCAGATTATTTTGAGATGATCCATTTTCCTACTGAAATAACCTCCCTTATTAAGGCCTGGTTTAAGCCTGTGCTTTGCAAAGGGTATCAATTACCAGCCACTTACTGATCTCTGGGGTTTAGAACAAAGTTTTTATCGAAGTAGGGGAAGCTGCACAAATTCCTGGGTAATTCCTCTGTAGGGTTTGGATTTGCTTGTCAGAGGAACAAAGGGAAATCCTACAATGGTCACAATCACAGAAACAAATGCACCAAGAAATGCAGAAAAAAACACAGAGAAATCAGCCAGTGCTGAGTCTCCAGCCCCAGGAATGGCAGCAGCTCCTGTGCCAGGTGGCCAGAGATGGCCAAGGAAAAAAAATTCAGGACTGAACCACGGGGCAGTGAAAGGAAATCTCAGCATTTTAAATCAAAGGCAGGAGGAGAAGGGAGAATCCCAGAGCAAACTCTGCTTTTAGCAGGGCAGCTGGACACGAGGTCCTGATGCCAGAGGGGTTTGCAAACACCTGAGGAGCTGCTCAGGGACAGCCCTGAGTGAGGTGACACAAATCCAGGTGGTCCCAAAGCACCTGAGGCCGGAGCTCAGGGTCTCAGGTGCTCTGGGTGAGTTTCTGCCAGGAACAAGGAGCCAGGAGGTTTCTCACCTCTTTACTAAAACCCTCCTGCATGGCCCCCTGCAGGAGCTGGAGCTGTTCTGATGGGCTTCCAGGGGAGCCCAGAATGTGGGCAGCAATAACATCCATCTGTGAGGGACAGGGGAGAAAACCTGCCCTGCAAATTCATCCAGCACCTCTGTGACTGTGTCCAGTCCCATCCTGGAGCTATTTCCTGCCAGCCATGGCCGAGGCAGATTGGCTCAGCTGTCAGGCAGAAGCAGGAGCAGAGAAAACTCCAGAGCGTGTTCAGTAATTGCAGATATTTAAGTACAATAAATGAAATATCAGCAGACTCAGATTAGCTTTTCTAGACTCCCTTAATCAGCTAATCCTTTGCAAAACAAGGGCAGTCTTGGCTCATGTGCTGTCTAGTCAGGAGCTGCTGGAGGCTGGAGCTCTTTTGGACTAAATAATAACAACAATAATGCAGTGTTTGTGTCCCTGTGCACCCTGTATCCATCTAAAACTGATCAGCTTTAGAGACTGAACAAGATTCCGACCAAAACTGGTCTTGGTTTTATCCCATTTGTGTCAGGGCAGCACAGTTTAAACACAGGTGAGTTCTCTCAGTGGTGTAAGCCACAAAGCTGGGCTGGGCTGAGAGGTGGTGCCCAGGGCACTCATTCTGGGATGAAACACAAGGCACTGGCCCTTCAGAAATCAAATGTAACCCTGCAACTGCTTGTAATGCAAGGAGGTGCAGCAGCTCTGGGCTTTAGGAAAAGATCTCACCCCTATCCCTACTCCTTTAAGCCCTGGTTTTATTTTGGCCACTCCAGAAAAGTTTCTATTTTTGGAGCCTTTCAAAAGCTCTCAAATTTGAGTCATTGTGAATGAAGTTCCTGCTGCTCTCATAGCAGGGATTTGCTCATCTGAAATATGAGGCATCTGCTGTAAACTGTCCTAGGACATAAATCCCTCACAGCCAGGACACCTTGGAGCTCTGAGCAAGCTGGGGTAGAGGGAGGTGTCCCTGCCCATGGCAGGGGGTGGAACTGGATGAGCTTTTGGGTCCCTTTGAACCAAAACATTGCATGATTCCCTGATATCTATGATGGACCTGTCCCTGCACTGGAGAATGACAGCTGCAACCCCATCAGGTTTGTATTGATGCCTTATTTGGTGCTCTTAAAACAAAAGTTAAACGTGGTTAGAGAGGAACAAGGGCTTTATTTTGGTATTTATTAAGGATTTTTGGACGCACTCCAGGAGAGTGCCCTGGCAAAATGTTGTGATTAAACACTTCGTGTATATAACTATAGAACACTGTGCATCAGTATTTTAGCATATTTATCACAGATTCCTCAATGGGAGGCTCAAGAGAAGCCCCCTATTGAGGAATGCCTTTCTTTGTATGAGTCTATTTTAGTTTACAGGATGTGTTTTGGAGAGGACTTTGGTGTCTGGGGTGTTTTGACTTCTAACTTTAATGTTTAATTTTTTGACTTAACAGAATTTTGGGTTTAAGTTACTTATCAGGTTTAGGGAATTACAAGCATGTGGGTTAAAAGCATTAGGGATACATAAAAGCTGCATAAAAGTGTTCAGCAAGAGTAATATGAGAGGGATATATGAAAAAGCAAAAATCATCATGGCATCAGTATGCTACCCATGGTTACTTACCCTTCATCCAGCTTTCCTTTCATTTTCCTTACTGAATTTGATTCTGCTTGGTTTGGATGCCGTCCCTGTTTCTCCAGCTCGTTTTTCACTGTTTTCCAGCTGTTTTCCCTGTTATCCTGACCCTCCTCTCCAGCAGCCCTGCAGTGCCTCCCAGCTTGACCAACCCTGAATGTTATTACCATCCTCTCCACTCCATCATCTACTGTTTGTAAACATCTACTGTTTGGGGGGGTTTGTCCCATGTTAAATAAGTCCAGGGGAATGTAAACAAACACTGGATGCTGGAAGGGAAGAAATCAGGAGCTTTAGAAATCCCATTAGCTGGAAAACCTTGGCACGCTGGCTTGGCTGAGCCCGTGCTGAGGAGGGCTGCACAAAAGCTTAAACAAAAGGCAAGCACATCCTTTCAGCACATTTTCAATTCCCAACAGCCCTGCTGAGGGGCAGATGATTGCTCCTGCAGGGAGGATTTTAGTGGCTGTGCACACAGGGGATGTAAGGGAGCAGCAGCAGCCCCAGGAGTGGTGGCTCCTGCAGGAATCGCAGGGGGAACACCCAGGTTCCCAGCCTGGAAAGTGCTGGTCTCAGCACAGATCTGATCAAACGCTTTTCCCAGGGAAAAGTCCCACCACAAAGCAGATTTCCTTGCACAGCAAAGCTCATTTCTGCACAGGCTGACTCCTGGGGGACAGATGGAGACGGGGGTTGGTGTTGGTGAAGTTTCCTGTTTTCCCTGTCTGGGAACTCAGCTGCTCTCATTTGGTGTTTGGCAAGGCTGCCCCTCACCAGAGAGATTTTTAAAACCCTGGAATTCTCTCTCGAAAAGCTCAGATTTAGCTCCAGTCGGGATGGCTCTGATCTGCACCAAAATGGAATTTCTGAAAGAAGATTGGCCCTTGGATTTCCTTCTGAGGGTGCCCTTACCTGCCCTTAAACTTCCCATCACTAATTACCAATTCTCTATTTCTGTTTGATGGTGTGCGAGCAGGAAGGCTTTGAAACACTTCATTTTCAACCTGTTATGAGTGGAGAGAAGGAGTTTTACAGTTTGTGGCTCTTTAACCTTCAAACAGTGACAAAGCCATGCACTGGATCTCCAGTTCCCTGCCTGGAATATCCAGGGACACCCAGCTAAACCTTAAATGACTCTGTTGTACCTTTGTGTTGCAATGAATCCAGGGGTTGTGTTTGTTCCAGGAAAGTGGAAAACAACTCAACACACTCCCCCCAGGTGTGTTTTCCTCTGAGCAAAAGCTGGATTTAGAAGGTTTTGAAATGCAATTCCCTTGTAAGGCACAGAAAACAGCACCTGACAGCCCCAAATTCATCCACAGTGATTTGTTGTCCTTCAATCCAGGGAATTCACAGTACTCCTCCCCAGTTATTATCTAATCTAAGCATCAAATTCTGAGCAGAACTGATCATTCTATGAGTAACTTATTATACTTAATTCATATCAAACACAATGCATTAAAAATGAATGTTTAATTAAAACCTCTTTCAGCGAAGAGTTTTCCTTAATTAAGAGTACAATGATTAAGCCATTCCAGAAGATTTTCCTGCTGCCCACTTTGATATTTTAAGGACTTTTCCCAGTCCTTATGAGTCCTTACAGAGAGTTTTGAGGACTTCTCTGGCTCCAGTGGACTCTGAATTTTAATATCTCAGTGATGCTCTGCTCCCATATCCTGCAGAATATGTGAGGAGAATTAATATGGCAAATTGTTTCCCCCAGCATTCCCTAATTTCATTGAGGAGGCTTGACTTGCTCTCCCTGCAATAAAGCACTCATTATAAAGAACCAGTCAGAGCCTAAATGAAATTAGCTCTTCCTAAATAAAATACTTCTGAATTCCTTTTTATGACTCTTGCTCAGTGGATCTCCAAGCTCAGCAGCTCCACCAAGCCTGGGGGCTGTGGGCAAAACCCTGATCCAGCTGATTTTCTGAAATGTTTCCTGTTCTCCACTTGTGCAGTGCAGGAATCTCCTTGGTGGCAGTGGTGCAGTGAGAGGGAGCATCGTGGTGCTGTGATTAACAACTCCCAGGGTTAGTGCAGAGAAATAAAAGTGAGCAGAAAATACACAGAGGGAGCCTGTTAAACCTGGAACACCAGAAATAAATCCCAGGGAGCAGGGAAATCCCTCTGGCCACCCCACCAGGAATAAATCACTGAGGAGAGAACCACGTGCAAACTTTGCAGGCATTTTAAAGAGCAATTTAAATCAGCACAGGGCAATATTTAATCTCTTTCTCAGGCTGCAGTGGGGAAGTGATTGGAGATTAGGGCAGGAAATATCACTCTGGTGTTGGAGTGTGTTCAGGAGCCTTTGCTTTAGCATTTTATCAAGGTATTAAAACAGCCCACACTTCTTTGCTCCTGACAGGTTAATGCAGCTAAATAAAAGGTATTGTAGTTAAATGAAAAATAAAATTAAGGATCAGCATTTAGCTACAATAATAGAAAGGTTTTGGAACTGAGAAATTCAGGTGTAAGTCCTTGTGTGATATAGACTAAAGAAGCACAGCTCATTTATCTGCATTGGTTCCCAGTTTTCATCTCTGGACTTTCACTCATTTTATCTGGCCTGTAAAATTCCTTATTTTGCTATTTATTTTATTTATTTATAGTGTTTTATCTGTCCACATTTAATCTGCCTAAAAATATTTCTATTTGGCAGAGGAAATGTCCTATAGATTTTCAGTTGTGACAGTATCCAAGAAAGGCAGAGCTTTCAATCCACCACTGTGGATTCAAATTCACACCTGAGAAAAAATAGGGGCTCTTCAGCCACTTCATGATGTTTACTGGACTTTAAGAGCTAAAAATCATTTGTATTTTAAAGGAATTCCAGAAAACAATTTAAGAAATTTATCAGTACCAGCTCCAAAAAGTTCCTTGTACGTGGTGGTGCTTTGTAGCTGTTTTGTCAAACCACTGAGCTCCTCTTCTCCCTAAACTGGAGGGAAATATTAGCAATTATCACTTCCAAAATAAACCCTGCAAAGGTTTTGCAGCTGAGCATGGGGAAGGTTCTGTAGCATCCTCCTCACCTTGGCTGCAGTTACCAACCCAGGTCAGCTTCCCCTAAAGCTCCATAGGAATGTAGGGGCTCATTCCATGGGAATTGTCACTGAATCTTCCACCAGAGAAATGCAGGAGACAGAGTTTTGGGAGCTGCATTGATCTGGGTTTATGCTGGAAATTTTCCAAGTGCATTTCATGGTTTGTCTGATGTTCAATGTGTTGGGCTCTGTAATTCCTGCAGCATCCATCAGGACAGAGGCAGGACCTGCAGGGTTCACAGGATTTGCAGGATCTGCAGGAACTGCAAGGTTTGCAGAGTTTCCAGAATCTGAAGGATTATTAGGATCTGCAGGATTTGCAGGAACTGCAGGATTTGCAGGATCTGCAGGATTTGCAGGATCTGCAGGATTTGCAGGAACTGCAGGTTTAGCTTTCAGAGGGGAAACATTTCCTTATTAGCTTTAAAAATAACATTTTGGTTCCAAAAGCTGAAAGCAACATGCGTAAAAGAGTTTTTAAACCAGATTCTAACAGTGATCTGGTGACCATGTTCCCTTCCTAAATAATATTTTGGTTCCAAAAACTGAAAGAAACATGCTTAAAAGGGTTTTAAACAGATTCTAGCAGTGATCTGATGACCATGTTCCCTTCCTAAATAACACTTCATTTCCAAAAACTGAAAGCAACATGCCTAAAAGAACCAGATTCTAACAGTGATCTGATGACCATGTCCCCTTCCTAAATAACACTTCAGTTCCAAAAACTGAAAGCAACCTGCATGAAAGAGTTTTTAAGCCAGATCCTAACAGCAATCTGATTATCATGTTCCCTTCCCTAAAGGCAGACAAACCCTTCATCTCAGCTGTTCTCTGCTTGTTTTCCCCGGACAGGATCCCTGTTTTCAGCTCTGAAGCCCCCTGAAACCATCTTCAAGGTGATTTTTTGGCTCGGCTACTTCAACAGCTGCTTGAACCCCATCATCTACCCGTGCTCCAGCAAGGAGTTCAAGAGGGCTTTCACCCAGATCCTGAGGTGCCAGTGGCAGCGGCGCAGGCAGCTGGGCTGGTGGCCCTACAGCTTCAGCAACTGGAAGCGCTGCTCCTTGGAGCAGGCCAGGAAGGATTCCCTGGAGGACAGCGGCAGCTTCCTGAGCGGCAGCCAGAGGACTTTATCCTCGGCATCGCCCAGCCCCGGCTCCGTCAGCAGGATCAGCCGGCCGCAGCTGGAGCTGTGCCCGCTGCAGCAGTGCCCGAGCTGCAGCTCCCTGCTCCGCCCGGCCCCCGCCGGGCACCGCAGCTTCTTCACCTTCCAGCTGCTGCCCGAGCGCAACGGGCACGGCCCTGCCGGGGAGGAGCCCACGGGCACGGCCTGAAAGGGGCTGGGGGGGATTCTCACCCCTCCGTGCCCTCCGGGCGCTGCCCTGCCCCGTGCCGGGCTCGCCGGGAGCGATGGAGCCTCAGCAGAGCAGCGAGGGACGGGAGGATTCGCATCGGGGATCGCCCGCGTTCCCCGCGGGCTCCCGGGGGAGCTGCTGAGGCACGAGCAGAGCGCAGGGAACGGGACAAGGGATCCCTCGGGTGTCCTGGGAGAGCTGAACAGGCAGACACGCCTGGATGGACAGAGGGGGGAAATGGGGTGGGCAGGGGTGGGGGGTGCCCGGCTGTGCCAGGGTGCGGAGGGAGGGATGGAGGGATCCATGGATCCAAGGATTCATGGGTTCATGGATTCATGGATGGATCCACGGACAGATGGATGGATGGATGGATGGATGGATGGATGGATGGATGGATGGATGGATGGATGGATCCATGAATCCATGGAGGGATGGATGGGAGGGATGGGATGGATGTATGGATTGATCCATGGATGGATGGATGGATCTATGGACAGATGGATGGAGGGATGGATGGATCCATGGATCCATGGATGGATGATGGATGGATCCATAAATCCATGGATGGAGGGATGGATGGATGGATGGATCCATGGACAGATGGATGGAGGGATGGATGGATCCATGGATGGATCCATGGATGGATGGAGCACTGAGCAATGCAGTCCTGGCCATTCCTCTCCAGGCTGTCCCTGGCTTTGCCTGCAATTCCCCGTCGTTCCGCTCGTCGCTGTACACTCGCACTTTAGAGATGGAAAACAATGATTAAAGTCATTTCTCAACAACTGAAACGCTTGTTCCTGTTGCTGTAGGGCTGGAATTCAGCCAAGGTCCCTCCTCAGGATTTCCACTTTAAAATAAAACTCTCGTGGCCACTGAATTTGCCATTGTGGCTCCTGGGATGCAGCTGCTTCCCTCAGCCCCAACACACGTTACTCCTCCTCCAGGAATTAATTAAAGGAGTTCCTTCACCAGGACCTCTTTGGAAGTTTGTGAATTCCAGCAGTGGTGAGAGCTCAGAATCCCCATTCCAGCACTCCAGTGAGTGTCCTGCAGACACCCAGGCTACCAGAGGATCTGATTTCTAAAAACAACACTCCAAAATCACTCCAAATACCTCCCAAAAGAGCAGTGGGCACGGCAGAGCCAAACCCCAGCCCTTGGTTCCTGGAGCACTCTTTGGAAAGAGGCTTTTCCTTTGCCTCTCAGTTAAGAAGAGTCAAACAACACCAGCTTCAACTCCAGTCACAGCTTCAACACAGGTACAGGCAATAAGAATTCTATAAAATGGGGAAAACTCCACATGGATCTGAAGGAGGGACTACAAAAATCACAGAGGACAAAGTCTGATACGCCACCTTAAAATAAGAAACTTTTGCAGGGCCACCTGACTTCTCCAGACGAGATCTGTTCTGAATATCTTCATTTTCCCCACTGCAATCTTTTACAACCTCCAGCAGGCAAAGCCAGCCCAAGTGAGGTTTTCCAAATCACCCTTTTCCTTTCGCTGGCCCTTCATTTGATGCAATGTTTGCCTTTAAAGGAAAAACTATTTGGGCCAGGCCTTGTGGGAAGAGCCCATTTTTCAGTACAGCCAAAATGGATTTGCCGAGCAGGACGTGCAGGGGCACATGGTGGCACCTTTTGTAATGCTCATTAACAGAGTTTTTGATGAGCCCACTTCGTGGGCTGACAGATTTGCCTCTAAAGGGGAGTTGCTGCCGTTTAGCACATCAAGGTGTTGGTAAAACAGGGAATTTCCCCAGGCTCAGCTGCTCTCTGGAGCTTCGTCCCCGAGGAGGGGCCTGTCCAGAGACACTCCACGGAGAGGCACAGCTGGAATGGCTCAGGGAGCTCTGTCACAGCCCAGCTGCACAGAAATGAAACCCATCAGGCTTCAGTGCACTCGGCAGCCACAAAAGTGCTGCTCATTTGTGAGGAGAGTTTTGGTAGAGCCCACCCAGCCGAGTGAGGCTGGGGCTGGGGAGCCTCCTGCAGCCTCTGCTCTTTGGAAGTGCAGCTTCCCATTGTCCTTACAAATGCGATGAGGAGGGGGCGTTGGGGTTAGAAAGCACAGTTCCAGTCTGGGAAATGTCAGAATAGCAATTTTCTGCTCAGCAGCCCAGCTCTCAGTTTGGGTGCTTGACTTTCACCTCAGAAAGAACGAGCAGGAAATTGCCCAGCAGAGGAGAAAGCCCCAGCAGTTCTGGGATGGGATTTTTGCTCTGCTCACATCCAACAGCCCTGATCCCACCAAGCAAGCAGCTCATCCCCTCGGGAATGTGCGGATTCTGGTTTGGTTGGCTCCACAGGAGAGCTGCTGACCTCATTCCCAGCCCCTGCCTGGTTCACATTCCAGAGGGCAGGACAAGGAGCAGGGGGATGGTGCATCCCACAAACCCCACCTGCACCTGGAGGGCTCGGAAGGAAACCCTGGCCTGAGTGTGGGCACACCTCACCCTGGCTCTGTGTCAATGGAACCCAAAAATGTCCCGCCCACTGTGAATTTTTTGGGGGGACTGAAGAGTTGCAATTCCATCAGATTTAATGATCCCTGGACAACTTTTTTTTTGGTCTGATTGGCTTGGAATTAAACTGAGGGGACAAACCAAGTGTCCCTGGGGAGAAAAGCCAGGCCATGACGCCAATTGATGTCCCTGTGACAGGGACAGATCCCCCTGCACCCCTCTGGGCTAAAGCAGAAAATTACATCACATTTTTACTCATCTCTGGCCTGACTTTTCCCCAGAATGGCCAAAATTCCACTGCCACATAAAAGGAAGGAGACAGGGAAAGGAAATCTGGGGCTGCTATTGGGGATTTTTTGGTGACAAAACACCTTGGTTTGAGCTGTGAAGGACACGGTCCCTGCCTAGAAATTCCCACAGCCTTTACAGCTCTGCAGCCCAGGCATGGAGAAAAAGAGAATGGACACTCAAAATTCATAAAAACCCAGCACTGTTTCTCTAAGAAGTCAGCCTAAAAAGCAGATGCAGCAAAGCTTTAATTTATAGCTGTGATTAAAAAGCCTTTAATTGCCCGTTTCACAAGTGCCTTTCAGAATGTTCTTTGGGAAGCACCATAGTTTGATTCCTCTGGGTCTCGTGTGCAAATGTTTAATTCTGGTGAAGAACCCGAACTTTCTGTGACCTCCAGAAAACCGTGATCATTTCTTGCTCTCCTTGATTTGTTGAGCTTTGGTTGCTTCGCCGTGAAGATCAAAAAAATCTGTCCCGAGAAGTAAATTTAAATCATGGCCCGGAGGCTGAGGTCGTTGTGGAACATTCATCCCTCTCCTGAGCGGCTGAGAGTCCAACCCTGCCCTGCTGGGGCACGGGGAGCTCCCGTTTCACCCAACTGGACCAGTTCCAGTTCCCGGGAAGGAGCGGGGACCTGGCTTGGAAAATCCAACATCGCCACCTGTGGGATTCCAGCGGCGGCGGAGAGTCCGTGGAGTTCCCTGCGTTTTACACGACGAAAATCCAACCTTTTAAACAGTAAAACCTTCCCTTAGGGCAGCGGGGAGGACTTGGATGTCCTGCCTTCAGTAATAATAATAATAAT
>VZTR01008898.1:92588-129818 GCA_013400775.1 Chaetops frenatus
GATGGCCCCGGTCCGGACCGTCCCCTCCGCGCTCCGACAGCGCGGGGCGGGCCCTGCGAGCCGGGCATTGAGCCCCGGGGGTCGCGGTGGGGCTGGAGGGGCCGCGCTGGGCGAGCCGTGCCGGGGCCGGTGTTTGGGGCCGGTGTTTGGGGTCGGCCCCGCGGGGCTGTGCCGGGCTGGTCCCGAGGGGCTGAGCTCGCTAATTCCCCCACTCACGGGCGCAGTGTCCCGGCCCCGTGTCCCTGCGCGGGCCGTGGAATTCGGGGGAGGTTCTCAGCTCGCCCCCCGAGAGATCCGAGCTTCCCTTGGGATGCCAAGATCACTTTGGAGATTTATAAATGTGGATAAAAGAAATTAAATTACCAAGTACGTTTAGACGAGTATAGATAGGCAAGGGGAGGGGGCAGAGCAGGGCCCAGGCTCTGCTCCAGGGCCCAGCAGTGGCACCGGGCAGGGACTGAGCCCAGGAACTGCCCCTGCACAGGAGCCACAACTTCTGCCCTGGGCAGAGCCCGGAGAGGCCCTGGGGTCTCATTCCAGAACCATCTGGCCACACTCCTGTGCCCTGAGCTCTGGGATGGCCCTGCTGGAGCAGGGAGGTGGCACCAGTGACCCTCTGTGGTCCCTCCCAGCCTCACCCACCCTGAGACGCTGGGGTTTATTTGCTGACAAAGTCTTTTAAACGATGATTATTGAGTGCCACTCCTTTCTCATTTCCACAGCCCCTTCCCAGGAGCCCAGCATGGAAGAATTTAAAGATGCACCTGAGGAGTTACTGAGCCACCTGAAGCTGTCAGAGCAGCAGGCTGCAGAGACTGAGCCCAGAGAGGGCCAGCAGCCCCAGAGCCCTGGCAGTGCCCCGTGGCCAGGCCAGGAGCCCCCAGGGGAGCGTTTCCATGACTGTCACGACTCCTTTGAGGCCAAAGCACCTGTGCTGGATGATGAAGGGAGTGTTCAGGATGATGGGAGTAGCTCCAGCAAGCAGACAGAGCTAGATGAAGAATACTTGCTAGAACTAGAGAAAGATGTGCCAGAGGAGGAGAAACAGGTAATGCAAAGCAGCAGGGCTGGCTCTGGGATGATCTGTGTGCAGGCAGTGCCTCCAGTGCTCTGGGGCTGCCTCAGAAAGGGGCCCCTAAAGCCCTCAGGGTGGGGCTGGTTTTACTGCTCTGAATTCCCTCTTTTTAGGTAAGAAGTGTTTGTGGCTTTCCTTGCTGCTCTCATTCCAGGGCAGACTTGGTGTGCCTTGAGCAGTGAGGGAGGTGGCTGTGGCTCAGGGATTGCAGAGAACAAAACTCTCCCTGTTCCCTGTGTGCTGCCCTGAGTGCCTGCAAGGTGCTTCTCCAAAACTCAGCAGATTCCAGGAGAGCTTTCCTGAAAGGTTTGGGGAATCCCAGACAGGTGGGATTCAATTTAAAACAAATCCCTGTGGATTATTTGGGCTTTAACCAAACAAAAACCACATGAAATGTCAGGGCTTGTTTGCTTTCAGTGCTGTCACACTGGACAAACTCATCCTGCAGCAGGGAGGAGAAAAATGCAGTTTTTCATCTGTAGAACAGAGCTTTGTGTCCATATGGAAGTTCCTTGAGGTGGAAAAGCAACCCTGGGGAAGGACACCATGGGACAGAGTCTCCCTGAAGTGGGAATGGGACTAAAAGTAATTCTGGACCTGCTGGGAATCCCTTTGGATCTCTGGGTCTCAGTTTTGGCTCTCAGTGGGGAAAGCGATGCTGCCAGCTGTAATTTAATAATGAAAAATAGGGGATGGGAATGTCGGGAGGTTTTCTGGTGCATCCTTTGGAGGATTTTAGTCCAAGCTCCTGCCCAGAGCCAGGGAGGTCTCTGGCACAGCCCCTCTGGCTCCCTGTGCTGCTGTTTAACTACCCTGGGAGCTTCTGTCCTGTGTTTAATCAGAATTTCCTTTATTGCAGAGCCCTGACCATCCTGGGGGCCTCCCCTGGATTCCCTCTGGGAGCTCACTGTCTTCTTGTTGTTATTGTTGTTGTTGTAGGATGGAATTTGTTTGATTTGGGATTTTTTGCCCAAAAGAGAGCATTCTCCAACTGCATTTTCCAGGTGCTGAGCAGAGGGCAAAAATCACCTTCCCTGACCTCCTCACACACAAACCCCATCTCATTGCCCTTGGGTTTTTTCCAGTTTGGGTGAGCAGTCCCTTTTCTCTCCTGCTGTTTATTCCTGTTCAGGAAGGAGCACTGTCATCATGAGTCACCCTGGGGCTGCAGCACCAGCCTGGGACCTGGGAGCTTCAGAGAGAAACTGCTGGAAACAGGGAGGAAATCATTCTAGAACCAGACTCTGAAAAGAGCAGCAAGCCTGGCAATTGGCTGTGTTGGTTTTTAGTGCTGTTCTTGGTTTGGGTGTATTTTTAGCTGATCATCTCATCTTGCACACGGATCTTTGCCTGCTGGCAAGTGACCAAAATAATTGGGAATGTTGAATTTTGGCACTCGGCTTTGTGGGACCCCACTGAAAGGGGCTATGGGAGTGCAAAACAGCAACTGCTTCAAACTGGGGAGATTTCCTTAGAGAAGAAAGGCTGGGGGCAGCTGCAGCTCTCATCTTTCTGCAGGTTTATTTCCAGTGGTGTTGAGCAATTCTGCCCTTCAGAGTGGTTTGTGATTTCATCTACCCAAACTGAGGGATTCTGTCTCTCCACAAGTAGTGGCTCAGCAGTTTGTTGTGTTCCATGGAGAGGTTTCTGAATCTTGCAGGCTTTCAAGTGGAGTTGTTTTTTTTCCTCTGGCAGAGTGCTGCTGGTGTCTCATAGAAGCAGAGCTGCAGAGCTCTGAGTGCGGAGCAGGATTAGGAGCTCAGCCAGCTGTTACAGCCACTGGAGTGACCATTCCATGATCTCCCCCTGGACAGGTCACTCCTCCACTGCTGCTCCAGCTCTCCTCCTTGGACTTGCTATTGATGGCCACAAATTTACTTTTAAAAGTGAAACATTCTGTGTATTCTGGTAGTAAAAATATTCTGTTAAATGCTGCAGCTTTTAAGAAAGTCCTGCAGTCCCAGTCTGAAAACAGTGCTGTACATTCATTTACTCAAAGCTTTTTAAACCTTTTAAGCCTCCTTCCAATGACTCAAAAGGGGGTTTTTTGAGAAGGGCAATGTGATTTTTTTTTTTTTTTTAATTGCAAATGAGACAGAAATACTCAGAAGTGTTTTTTGGCTGCTGAGGTGGGGAGCTGTATTTTTAGATCCAGGGCAGTGCTGGAAAAGCAGACACCAAACAGCAGCCTGGTGCTGGCACCTGGGGAGATGGATTTGATTTGATTTGATTTGATTTGGCTGCTTGTGTAAATACCAAAAAACCCCTCAGGAACTGCAGCTGCCATCACCTGTGGGCTCAGGGCATGAGGAGAGCTGGATGTGAGCCCTGCTCCAGTCAAACTGGTGGAGCTACACCTGCACAGGTTGGGGTTTTTGTAACCAGAGCCCATTGTTGTGTTCAGCAGCTGGAATAAATGGGCTCTGTGATGTTCCCCAGGAATGGGATGTAGGAAAAATCTCTCATTTATTCTGGAAGTGCAAAGGCAGGTTCTGGTCCTGGCTCTGGGTATTTCAGTGCAGATTTCCACAGCAGCAGCTGAGAGCACAAACACTCACCTGAGCAGGGGCTGCTGCAGAGCTCAGAGGGAAGGAGCCAGTGAGTGGTTGGGTGTTTTCTCTAATTGCACTTCAAGAGCCCCATGCAGTGAGATCTCTAATGTTAAACAGCAGGAATTCCTTCCAGGCAGACAGCAGGGATACCCTAAGAAATCTTCTCTGCACAGAGAAGCAAAATAAGAACTTGCAGGGATGTTAAGGCACAAACCTGTGAGAAGTGCTCTTAAAACCAGAGCCTGGTTCCTTGCCTGGGCTTGCACCTGTGAGCTTTTTAAGGATGGAAATTCACCTTTACAGGGTGAATGTCACAAGGCTGCTGCTGCTGCTTTGGATGCATTCCAAGCAGATGTTTCTGGCTGCTTGTCAGTGACAGTGATGGCTCTGACGTGGGGCTGCTCTGCAGAATTCATCTCAGGACACCCAGCAGCTGCTCCAGGGTCACTGTTCAGCCTGGCCCAGCCCTGCCCTGGGTGAGGGACACCCTTTAATGAGGATTTACCCAGTGCAGGACTCCCAGTCCCCCAACAGCTCCTCCCTCATGGCAGGTCCTGTCCTCTGTCCAAAGCTCTAATTTTGGATATGGAGCCCTGTGTTCTGTAAGACACTGAAATAAATACCCAATATTCCTCCTGAGCAGCTCCTTCTCTGGGCTTTCCATGTGCCCTGCACCTCCAGCTGGCTGGAATCACAATTCCTGCTCTGCCAGCAGGAAATGTGTCAGCAGGACAAGCAAGAGGAGATTCCTGAGGAGTGTCATGTGAGAGCAGCTCTGTAGGAATGTGGTGGAACTGATTTTAAGAAATAGGATTTTTGAGTGATACCTGAGATTCTTGCTGGACCAAACAGTAAAATTTCCTTTTTTCAAGCTCCCTGTTTTCTGCAGGCTCTAGGGTATGTTAGAGAACATTGGCTTAGTGAAAACATTTCCTTTAAGCTGCCCCCTCCTCACTCTTCCTTTCCTCCCTGTGCCCTTGGGTTGATCCCATTGTTTTCCATAAGGGGAAGCTTCTGTGTAGAATGAAACATCCTGTTACATTTTCTGAGTTAAAGCCTGGAGAAGAACATTTGAGCAGTAAATCTGTATCTGCTGCAGTCATTAATTCCAAGAGCTGGTGAGAGAAGAATTTGAATAAAAGCTGGAATTATAATCTCCCTGTGTGATTTATAATTCTTTGAATTTTAAATTTTAAAAACAAAAACCAAAAAACCTTTTGCTGAGTGGCAATTCAATGGGAAAAGGGGAAGGATCTCCCCTCCTGTCCCTTTGAGTGCTGCTGTCTGATTTGAGTCTTGAGTTGTGCATTTCCCTGGCAGAGGCTGCTCCTGTCAGATCCAGGCTTTTCCCTCCTGTGCTGATGGATTCGTGGGCAGCTCCACTTTCCCTGCCCGAGGCTGTTCCTCTGGAGCGAGGGGGGGTGAGTGGCCCTGGTGGCACTCAGGAAAAGGCACATTTAGGCTGGGCTTAACTGCAGCTCTCAGGGAGGGCTCTGACCTCCTTCCCTGTCTGGCAGTGCTGCTTCCAATTTCGTGGAATTTGGTGATTTGGAGAGAAGTTCTTTCTTTTCCATGGAATCCCAGGGAGCAGGGACAGGCCAGGTCTATCCCTGCCATTGCCCTGGGAGCTCCCAAGGGCAGCTTGGGCTCTTTTCAAGGTTTAAAAACGGGGTTTTTGGGTGATTCCAACCTGAAACTGAAATCCAAACCCTTGGATGCAGGAGAGAGCAGTAGCTTCCCAAAACTGCAGGGGGAAGCAGACAACTGCTAATGAATGACTGAGGAATGGGATTGGAAGGTTAAAAATGCATTCCTGATCTGTTTAAATTCCTCTTTCTGTGCCCCCTCTGACCTCCAGGAATTTTTAATTCCCTGGTTTTAGTGATATGGGGTTATTACTCTCTGTAAATAGAGTTTCTCCAGAACTGGAGCCAGGAACAGTCCCCAGCAAAGGGAAATCAAGGGATCAATCCAAGCAGAGGAAATGTGGGAAATGTCACAAAGTGAGGGTGTTGTTCCTTCAGCTCCCACTGGCTGATCAAGGATTTCACTTCCAGCAATTTTATTGTATTGCTCACTTCCCAAGAAAACAGGGGGAATGTGTAGGTCACTGTCTTCTCTAATAGCAGACTAATGCTTTTATTATTATAAAAATTACATTTAAAATCCAAATAAAATTTATTTAGAATTAGACAGCTATAAATAAATTCCATAAAATTATATTTTATATTGTGCTTTTCTTGTTAACCCTGAGAGTTTTGGTGGGGCAGGAGCTGTGGGTGGTTTGGGTTTGTATTTTATTGTCACGAGGCCAACCTGTGCCCTGTCATGATTTGAGAGCTCTCCAGCACCCCTGGCTTTGCCAGGCAGGTTTGGGTTAAATACTGATTTTTTTTCTGAGTCTGGGATTGGAATTCAGTATCCAAATTTAAACATTTCTAATCAGATCCTGTAAGAATCATCACCAGTTACATTCAGTTATTTCTTCTGGACTTTAAAAAAAAAAACATTTAAACGCCATCAAAATCAGTGCCTGCTGTGGAACTGGTCACCTTTGCATTACTAAAATTTGCAAAAAAAACCCCAAACCTTCTGATTTTGCTGCCTTTGAAGAGCAGAAGACGATCAAGTGGGCACAGCATTCCAGGGCTGAGGCTGCCCTAATTCCCTGGGGGGGAAGGAGGGGCAGGGCCTTGTCCTGGGGCAGCCTGCAGGGGACAGGGGGGGCTTGGTGCAAATCCCTTCAGTCACTTGGGGTTTTTCCCTCGGGACTGAGCTGATCCCAGGGAGCTGCTGGGAATTCAGAGCTGGCTCTTCTCAGGGCTGGAGAGCTTTGGGGTTTTTCCCCTGGATTTGAGCAGGTTCTCCCTGGAGCAGTCCAGCTGAACTGGAAATTCAGCCCCAAGAGTGTTGTGTGTTAGGAATTTCTGTTAAAGGAATGTGTGGCTGGAGGAATAAATAATGTATTTATTTCACACCCAGGCTGCTTTGCAGGGCAGGGCCTTCAGCATGTGAAGGGCTCATCCATTTTTCATGCTTTTACATTTTGTGAAAAAGCCAGAGGAGTTGGCTTTTAGATGTTGCTTCTTGGTCAGTCACACCTGAAATGCAAATCCACTGATGTGCAGGAGGTGCCCTGCAGACTTCACCTTTTTAAAAATACTTTGGACACTCAGTTTGGAAGTGAAACCCATAAATCAGGGATATATTGGAAATGTTGGTCAAGCTCTCCCAGAAAGGCAAGTTTTGAACCATTGCTGCTTTGCAGGGAATAAATACTGAGTAAATACTGAATTTTGCTGAATAAATTACAAAATCATACACAGACCTCTTAAAATGCTGCTTTGTTGTTCCTTTTACTCCTTTTTTTTTAATATAAAACGTATTCTTCTGAAGCTTTCTTGCTGCAAATCACTTTTTGTATTAGCATTTAATACATCATTAGGGTAAAACATGCAATATTTTTTAATAATTTGGCTAAAATGAATCAAAACGTTGATAATACAGATGAAACTTTTCATCCAGCACCCCTTGATTGCAGGGTTTCTGCCTCAGGACTGCTGTGAGCATGCTGTAGTTGTGTTCATAATAAAAATCCTTTCATCCTTGTGGAGCTGTAACTGAACCCTGTGCAGCAGAGAGAGCTCATGGCACTGGGAGGCCACTTCTAAATAGGTCATGAGCAATGAAATCAGTGGGGTTTGTGTTTCAGGCAGCCCTTCCCCTCACTGAGAGTTGTCTGGGGAGATCTTCCCAGCAGGATCCTCCTCTCAGACCTGCTCTGTGCTCACATGGGGCTGCTTTGTTCCACGCCACGAAATTTTGGGATCGCGTTCACCCTCTGTGCACTGCAGATTATTTTAAAATGCCTTTTTTGTGGGGTCCAGGCAGGAATTTCTGCCTGTTCTGTCAAAAATTGAGGTGTAGCAGTTCCACATTCCCTGTGCTGAACAGCAGAGTCCTGCCTTACACAGAGAATTGGGGATTTTCGTGCAGCCTGAGGTGTGGAATTTGTATGTTCAGGCTTAGAAAGCACCAACTGTGTCCCTTGGGGTGTTGTGGAAGGACTTGGGGGGGTTTGTCAGCCCTCCCTGAGCAAAGGCAGGGCATTATTCCTGACTAATTGGACATGGTTTTTTCTGCCCTGTGTTTTGTGGGGTGTCTTTAAGATGTGAGCAGGAATGGGTACTGGAAAAGCTGTTTAGTAGTCACAAACTTGATGGTCTGGGGATGTATCAAAGGGGTCAGATGAGACTTTGCTGTGGAATTTTGTGTCATGACTCAGTGTCCTTCCACTGAGCCTGGTCTGTGCTCGAGGTGGTGCCAGTGGTCAGGTGAATCAATTCCCAAAGCCAATAAAAGCAGGAGGAAGAACCTGTGATTTTGAGCTGTTTGTCAGCTCCTTGGCATAGCTGGGAGCTGGTGCAGTGCTCCACACTCTGTACTATATTTAGCTGTTTCCAAGGAGATGTTCTGTGTGATATTGATAATTGCATTAATCCTTGATTCACACAATCTGCACGAAAGGAAACTGCTCCTTTTCCTACTGTTGGCTTTTTAATTGCTCACTGATCTGGCACTTACAGACACCTCCATTGAAGTGCTTTGTGTGCTGGGAGAAAAATCAGTGCTCCAGGGATGGTTTTTGTAGCACAGAATGATTCCTGAGCTCTGGGAAGTTCCTGCCTTTCCCTGCTTTGTTCCAGGAGTGTCTGCACTGTCAGGAGGTTGAAGGGATGGCTCAGTGACATCCTGACTTTCCTGTGTCACAGGCTCAGAGCCTGAACGTGGCCTCCCCTGGTGCCAGGATGTTCATGGTTGAAAACACAGCTCTGCCCACATGTGCAGTTCTCACTGGACAAAGAAGCAGCTTCTGGGGGTTCTCTCACTCTGCCTAAGAAATCTTCCTGGATTTCTGGACCTTTTCCTTGTGCAGCTCTGACAAGAACTGGAATTGCTGAGGTGGAATCATTTCCAGCAAAACTTTGGAGAGTTTACATTTGAAATACACTCTGCATAGTTGACCTGCAGTGAGTGAATTAGATGGAGTTGGAGGGGAGATGCAAACAGCCAGCTAAAGGCTGAGGTGTTGGTTTAAAGCATGGAATTCTCCATGGATGCTCTCCCTGCATCCTGCTGGCTGTGAAGTGGAGCTTTTTAATTGCCTTGCTGTTACACTCCAGTGTTTCATGGATATATAAGGGATTTGATGTCACAGTCTCTACAAGCAGATCTTGACAGAGTTAAAACTCTTCAGGTTCTGTTTGATTCTGCTTCCCTTCCATACTTTATTTGGAACTGCAGCTGACCTAGTTGTTCATTTCAGTGAAACACTCAGAGACTTTGTCTTTCCTTTTGTAGAAAAGAAGAAAGGAGAGCACGGGGCTGAAGGAGAAAGGAAATGAGCACTTCAAGAAAGGAGGTGGGTTGATGATCTCTGAACACCCTGTGGATGTTAGAGAATCTCACATCAGTACTGAGCCATCCTGGTGCTGCTGCAGAAAACCCTGAGGAAGGTCTGCCCCCATCCTTGTTGAATTTTATCACCTCTCATTTTTCATCCAGCTCTAGAGAAGAGACAGAGATACCAGGCCTCCTTTAGACTTGTTTAAATCCCAAAGATTTGGATACTAAAGCAGGATTCCCATGAAAGCTGAGTGCTTACATACAAAACCATGGATTTTGGACTGCCTTCCAAGAGCCAGGGTTTCTTTTACTGATCCAAAAAGGGCTCTGAGTTGGGCTGATGGTTGTGCTTAGAATTGATGCAGGATTTGGGGCTCTGTAGCTGTCTTGTTCCTCTACACATTGATTTTAATGAACAAACAGAAGGGGGGAAGTGGTTTTGCCACCTGCCTTTGATTTAATGTGCTGGTGGGTGGAGGATTCCCAGGGCAAGCAGGAAATGCAGGTTCCTGCTCCCCTCAGTCAGCAGACACAGCCAAGCAATCTGTGTGCCCTGAGGAGCAAGCAGAGCCTGGAGGTGCCTCATTTTTCCTAAGGGAACACAATCCTGGGAAGGATCTCCAGCTCTGGAAGGCGTCAGAGAGGGCAGGAGGAAACTGCTCAGCCCAGGAGAGGCCTGGAGGGTTGCTGGAGTCTCATCCCTGCCTCTCCTTCCCAGCCCCTCTGATCTTTAAGTCAGGTGAGGATGATGTGGCCATAAAATCTCCCTGCAGCTGCTCTGAGCAGGGACAGGGCAGTGACAGCTCTCAGCACTTCTTCCTTCAGGTCAAGGACACACTTCATCCCAAGGGATTCCACCTCTGCTCAAAGAGAAGGAAACAATTTCAGGGATGGGAATTACATCCACATCCTGCTGCACTTGCTGCATTCAGCTCAGGGTGCCATTTCGGCTTTTATAAGCAGAATTAAGTCCATTTTAAAATAATTGATTGTATTTATGTACTTGGTAATGTTCTTTGAGAGCAGCTACTGGTTCTGGTGTAGTATCACCAGATACTGAGAAATGTTCCCAAAGGAATCTCATCCATGGGGTTCAGGGATTTGAAATAAATGGTTTGGTTTGGGTTTTTCCTGTTGCTGTGCAGACTATGGAGAGGCAGAGGACTCCTACACCAAGGCTCTGCAGATCTGCCCAGCCTGCTTCCAGAAGGACAGGGCTGTTCTGTTCTCAAACAGAGCTGCTGCCAAAATGAAACAGGTGAGTGTTGGTTTTATTCTGTGTCCCACAGGACTGAGTCTGGCACAAATGCAATTATGAAGTGATCAGAGCCCTCCCAGCCCCACCTTGTCCCCAGCACTGAGTGCCACCTCCAGCCCTTCCTTGGACACCCCCAGGGCTGGGGACATGAAGAAATAGGCCTTCAATCTAACAAAACTGTTTTGTGTTCTAGGACAAGACAGAGGCTGCCCTGAGTGACTGCACCAAAGGTACTTTTTGCTCTCTGTGCTGCCCTTGTGTCAGATTTTTTTACATAAATTGTGTCATTTAGTGCAGTTACTGCAGAGCTGTAATTTTGGGCATAAGGGCCTTTAAAGAATTGAACAGAAAACACCTGATTTGTATTATTTATTTTGTAAAGTGTCTGTCAAACCTTTCCTGTCTGCAGTAATTTACTTTTTCTTCTACCATAAGGCTGCACTCTGTACTTGTTTTTAATAGGAAAATCTTTTCTATGGAAACCATTTCCCACACCTGTGATTTCAAACCCACTTGCACCTGCCATTCCCCCCCCAAATCCTGGTTTAATCCCACATTCCAAAGAACTCTGAGGCTTTACAGAGTTAAAAGCATTATCAAATCCCTTTCCTGCACAGCTTTTGCTTTGTCACCAGGGCTTCTGTTCCCCTGTTCCTGCCCTGCACAGTTCTCCCTCTGCACCTTCTGGTGGAATCAGTTCAGCTGTGCTTTGCTTTATTGCTTCCACCCACTCACCCACCCTCGAGTGTTTGTTCAACTCCCTGTGACAGCTGGGGAAAAAAAAATCCAAATTACCAATCAGAGAACTAATCCAGTGGCTGTGTGCCAGCACAGCCTGCACAGAAATGGGAGCTGTGCTTGCTGAAAGGGCTCCTGGAGGTACCAAATCCTCCCTGGCCTCTCTCACTTGGCTTTGCCTGCCTTTGGTGCTGCTGCTTGCTGAAAAACACCTTGAATTTTGCAGTGGCTCAGAGGGAATCAATGTGCTTTGAGCAGGGAGATTTCAGCTGCCAGGGCCTGACCCTCCCCAGGGGCTGGAGCACAGCAGAGCAATTCAGTCACCTGCAGCTTGCTGCCTGTGCCTTTGTCCTTCCCAGAAAATAAACTGGAATATTTACCTGGATAATCCGAGAATTAATTGTCCCCAGAAGCATTTTAATAGGCTGGGAATTATGAAATGGACAGAGCTCTTTCTGTGAGGAAAAATGCTTTATAGCCTCTCTTTGTGAGGTGAAATCTTTCATATTTCCTCTTTCTGTGGTGAAAAATCCTTCACATTCCCTGTTTCTGTGATGAAAAATCCTTCATATTCCATGTTTCTGAGGTGAAATCCTTCACATTCCGTGTTTCTGTGGTGAAATCTTTCACATTCCCTGTTTCTGAGGTGAAAAATGGATGAAGGAATTGTTAGGAATGACCAGGTTGCTGCTGAGTTCAGCATTCAGTCTGAAGTGCCCCTGCAAAGAGCCCTGGCTGCCGAGGGAGTGAGGGGAGGAGAAGCTGAGATTCAGTCAGGATGGCCCTGTGCCAGCTCAGAGTTTGTGTATTCCCAACCCAAGCTGGACTGGTGGATATGAAATTCAGAAGAGCTCCAGAAATTCTCCTGGAGTTTGTCTCCAGTTGAACTCAGATAAGCATGGCAGTGCTGATTTTCCCTGCTCTGTGTGTCTGGAGCAGGGAATATTTAACTTTAGCTGCAATCCAATAATAACCACTTGCTAAACACACAAAAACTGAGATATCTTGCAGGTCCTTAAAGTTTCTGTAGCATCCCTGAGAATCCCTGCCTGGATAGGATTGCACTGTTAAAGCTCTGTGATCATAAATCACTTCCATCTGTGAGAGATTGTGGACATTAAATGAAATATGATCATGAGGCTGTCCCAGGCAGCTGTTTCTGAATTCTGACTTAGCTTTAAGCTGGGCCTCTGCTTGATCCTGAGTGACATTCTAAGGACAACTTACAAACGTAATGCACACCTCAGAATTCATTTGAGGGGTGGAGAAATGTTTCAAGTACAACCCTGGGCTTTGCTTTTGTTTTCCAGCTGTGGAATTAGACCCTCACTATATCAGAGCTTTGCTGAGGAGAGCAGAACTCTATGAAAAAACAGAAAAATTAGATGAAGCTCTGGAAGATTATAAGGCAGTCCTAGAAAAAGACCCATCAGTTCATCAAGCCAGAGAAGCTTGCATGGTAAGCTTAAGCCTTTCAGTGAACTTTGGCCTAACTTATTTATTATTATTTTGGTTCAACTTCACCCCAGTGAACCTGCAATGGATTCTGCCTCAGAAGGAAAAAAACCCTCAATGCATCACCTGCAAATTTGTCTCTAAACCCACGCTGAATATGTTGTTACCAAAATCTTTTTGAAAGGCTTAATTGTTTTAAGACTTCATTTGGGAAAACAAATCCTTAGGAGTGATTCTGCCCCCCTTTTCCCCACACTGTGGTGTTGTAAGTGACAGATTAGGAACAGCTTTTGTGGCATATTAGGCAAGAAACCTTGCCTGGAATGATTTCCTGGGGGACTGGATCAGTTGCACTGATGGCAGAAAAGATTCTGCTTAACTGTGTGAGTGCTGTTGGTGGAGAGGGCTGATCCCATAAAACAGCTGAGCTCCCACCAAGGACCTGCTGCCCCTGCAGCTGGGCTGGGGCTTTTGCTGGGCCAGGAGCAGCTCCCCAGGGAATGGGCACAGCCCTGAGGCTGCCAGAGCTCCAGGAGGGTTTGGAAGATCCTCCCAGGGATGCCCAGGGTGGGATTGTTGGGGTGGGATTGTTGAGGGGGCTGTGGAGGGCCAGGGGTTGTGCTGCATGATCCCTGTGATCTCTTCCCACTCAGGATAATCCAGGATTCTGAGTCAGACCCTCAGGGGTGGCTGGTTCTGCTCAGGCTGTTTGGAACCTCTGGAAGTACAAACACTGTCCTTGCACCTCTGCAAAGCCAGGATTTTCCCTCAGTGACTGTGCCCTGATCACCCCACAGATGGGGACAGCCCTTGGCCAGCCCCAGAAGGGAACCCCAGCAGTGCTGCTGCTCCTCTGGCCACCCCTCAGGCACAGTTCAGGGTGATCAGTGTTTATTCCTGATTTCTGTGCCTGGGGTTCCATCCCCTCCTGCTCCCTGACCTCCCTTGGCCAGGCAGAGCCTTTGGCTGCAGAATTGGACAAAATGCCCTCAAAATGCCCTTTCCTGGCATTTGGTCTGTTCTGCCCTTCCTTGAGAAGGAAGAATCTGCTGTCAGATTTGAGGGGAGAAGCAAACTATGGAGACTGAAGCTCAAAACTCCCTTTTTGAAAACCTATTAAGGAAATCCTGACAGCTGTAATTTTACACTTTTCAAATATTCATCATAAATCTCTATATTTCATAATAAAACCCCCAAGTTTCAGCTGCTGACTCCACATACCTGGTTACATCTCTGACCTGGGGGAGGCTGAGGATCTTTGCTCTGTTTTAAGGTAAAAGTGTCTCTGCTTTGCAGGAACATCACAGGATCTTTTCCCCCTCACTGGCAATGAAAATTATGCCTCAAGAAAATCTGCAAATTGGCTTCATTCACAGTTAGAGCAAATCTTCCTCCTCCCTGCCCACAGGAATGATCTCACACTGCTCTAGGGAATGTCATGACCCTGTTAAATGACAGATTAAAATATGAAATGCACAATAGTTCTTTGATTCCTGATTTGGTACCTGCTCCAATGCTTGAGCACTGTTTGTATTTCAGGAGTGCAGAGCTGGGGTTCTGATTTCAATCCTCTGTTATTTTTGACTTTTTCAATGCCAGACTGAACAGTTTGGAATTATCATGGTTTGTGGTCAAATCACCCCTACTGCTGCTTTCCCAGAAGTTTCACTATATGCAAGCAATGGTTAGGTTTGGTTTTTCACAGGTGTGTAACTGTTGGCAGAATTTCAGCTTCCACACAGCTTTTGAGGGATTTTAGGGCAGATAAAATGATTTCCCAGAAGAAGCTGTACTTTGGGATCAGTATCACAGAGTCCAGATAAAAATGAGGTGTGCATAAGGACATTCCTGGAGTGGGAAATGCTGAATCTCTGGATTTGCAGTGTTCAGAGGCTGAAGTGGGAACTGCACATCAGGATTTGTGTCTCTGTCACTGCTGATGTCCAAAGTGGGAGCATTATTGAAAGCAGAACTCTGATTCCAATTTTCCTCTCTCTCCACAGAGATTACCACAGCAAATTGAGGAGAGGAATGAAAAATTAAAGAAAGAAATGTTGGGTGAGTAGCATGTGCTTCCATAAAAATCTTCATAATCTGCTAGAAAAAAAAAATGCATGAATAGAATCTCTTGTATAAAATTTAAAAGAGGTAAATCTGAAAGGAAATATTTGTTCAGTGTTAAAACTCCTGATTTCTTTGTAGTTCTCAATTGCTTGGTTTCACCTACAGTAAATTGCAGACAAGGAATTCTCCCATGCAGAAAAGGCCATGAGTTCCATTTAAAGAAAGAAAACTTAAAACCTTCTAAAACAATTTCACATTGATGTATGTAAGAGCTGGGGAAGATGGTTTGATCCATCTTCCAACTCCTCAGCCCTTTCTCCCTGCAAATAAACCCTCAAATTCCTATGAAAGGGATAAACCAGAGCCTTCCCTAAACCTGTACCTAAAGGAACTCCCCCAGCTGGAGTAACTGGGGATGTTTGATCTGGGGGCTGAAGAAATAAAAGTGATTCTTTCTGTAGCACTTGCAGCCCAGAGACCTCCAAGTGTTCATGTTTGCCTTGGTTTATTCAGCATTTCAGTGCTTGGAGGCTGAATTGGACCTACCCAGGGTTAGAACCAGGAGTGGAATTACATTTTCTAAGGCAGAGTGTGGCAGTTCTGCAGAAAATCAGGTTAAACAATCTCAGCCTGTCTTTCACCCTGATTCTTGATACACTTGGGAAGAAGAGGCTGTTTCAGCTTATGCTGATGTTTTTCTGTCATTTCTTTTCTGCAGCCTCTGGTTTGCTCTGGCTTTGTTCTGCTCTGACCTAGCAGAGTGTCAGTGAGGCTTTGCAGAGCTTTACAGGATCAGAGTCTGCTTCCCCCATGGTGCTGAGAAAAAGCCCTAAATAAAGCAGGTTAAGGGTGATGGGGCTATAAATAAATGGCAAATGCAGAAAATCTCCAGAAGGATCAGGCCCATGGGTAGGACACAGGATGGGTTTCAGCACAAAGTAATATGAAAATAATTCCTGATCTTTGCTGAACTCTGAAGGGCCTCACTAATCACAAGGGATTTGACTGGAGCAGTAAATCCAACCCTAGTTCTGCACTGCTGGTTTTTTCCTGCATGTCAGACTAGGTGGGATCTCTTTTAACAGAGTTAATACTTTAAAAGTGGCAGTTGGGATTTCAGACCTGAGCTGGGCTTTTGGGAAACACCTCAGGCTGTTTGTGTTGGGATTCTGGAGGGAGAAATCCCTTCCCAGTGATGTCACACAAGGAGTTCCAACAGCTGGAGGGGCAGACTGAGAGCAGGGCAGGACAACACAAGCTGTGCTCATCCCCAGCCTGGTGTGTGCCAGGAGTGTCCCAGCTCTGCTTCAGTGACAGTGACCTGGGGGCACTGGGGCAGAGGGGGTTGAGCTCAGCACTGCCTGAGCTCTCTGCTGTCACACAAATGTTTTTGTGTGAGGGGTTTCCATAAAATCCCTAAAACATTTCCATAAAGCCTTCTCTTGAAGTGCAGTCAGGAATGTGGGCAGCTCCTCCTCCTGAGTGTTCCAAGATTCCCTGTGTGCTGTTGTTAAGGGAGGCAGTGGGAGCTGCCCATGGAGGGAGGAAACACTTCCCAAGGTTTGCAAAGTGCTGCAGCTCTGTCTGAGCTCTGTCTGAGGGGAAAGCCCTGGCGGGGGCTCAGGTGGGAGTTCTGGAAGCAGTGGGAGAAGAGGAACTCGATGGAGTGTGGTGGTTCTGAGATTCCTTTGGGTTGTTTTGTTGTACAGGGAATTTGTTTGAAGCTGTTCCCACTTCTCCACCCGTTCTGATGGCATTTCCCACTGCCAGGATGGACCTGGCTCGTGGCACTGTGGCTGGAGCTGGGACACTGGGCTTGGACAGTGCCAGGGGGACATTCCTGCCTTCCCACAGGGCAGCTCAGGTGCCTGGCTTCTATTCCACACTTTTGGCCTCCAGGACAGCAAGTCAGAGGCATCCTGATGGTTCCAGGCTGGGCCTGCTCCAGGAGCACTGACACTAAAACTGAAATTAGGAACAATGTCCCAGTTTGTGCTTTGGCTCCTCTGGATATTGAACTGATCCTCAGTCAGTGAATTGGCCTGTCCTGGTTTTGCTGAGCTTTTATTCTTTCAGCTCAAACAAGCCCTGGGTTGCCCAACCAAGTCCCACTGTCATGAGCCAGGAGCTGTGTGCAAACCAACCCAGAGCAAGGGAGTGCATCCTCCTCCTTCCCAAGTTCCCTGTTTCCCAGGGCTGCAGCTCATTTCTGTCACAGGCTGAAGCCCTTGTGCAGAGCTTGTGTGTAAATATCCCAGAGCTGGGACACATTCCTGGCTGGATTTTCCTTCTGGGCCATGTGACTGTGAGGTTGATGTCACCAGAAAAATCCTGTTTTGTGGCCAAGCCAAGCCAAGCCCACTGGTGCTGTGTGTCCTCAGGGCTCTGCCTTTTCCAAGGCTGGCATTTGTGTTTCAGTTATTTCCATGTTTTCCATCAGCTCAGCTGCCACTGAGGTTTGCTCAGGATGAAGTGACCCCTGAGTTCACATCAGAGAGAGCTGGACTTGGAGCAGCCTTGGGAAGGAGCTTTCAAATCCAAGTGGCTTTTCCCTTCTCCATGAGCATCCTCTGTCTCAGTGACTGAAGATGTGAACAAAGACCATTTTCTGGGGAGTTTTTGTATTTCTCTCCTTAAAGCCAACAATTTCCAGTCTTGTTTAGAGATTTTTATAATTTTTGTGACATCTGGGACCACTTCTTTGGGGAGAGGGGAACTTTGGGATGGTTTTAGCAGTTTGGGGGCCAGAGCACCTCACCTGGGCCTTCCTGCCAAAAAGAGATTTTTCCAGCTACCTGGGATCAACAAAGATATTTATTAGGCTTTGTGCCTAAAGAATTCTATTTTTTGTTGGTTTTTTTTAATACTGACAGTTATGTTGTGTTTGCAGCTGAGCTGCTAAACCCCAACCCTGCACAAAGTGATTTTAAATAGTTAAACCAGAGCCAAATTACAGTCACAATTCAGCCCTCATTTACCATTTAGGGAAGGGAAAAGGATTTGCCCTTGCTCTTTTAATTGCTTAAAAATGTTGGTGATACAAGAAGTTACACAGAGAGGAGACCTCATCAGGAAATTTGTCTTTTCTCCAAAAGAATTCTTTACACAAGCAAGATGGAGCTTTTCAACTTCCAAACCCCACATTAACACCAGCAGCTAAGCCAGAATTATTGCCAGGAAGACTGAATAGCAATTAATTTTGGCTGTTACATCTTCATGTAAATTGTGAGTAATCTTTTCCTGCATCTGCCTCTTTCAATAGGGTGTTGAATTGCACTTTAGGTGAGTAATGAATCACAGACTTCTGAGCCCTAAATTGATTTTTACAGTTGTGTTTTCTTCTTAACCTCTGAATATTTGCTTTGGTGAAGAACCTGAACGTGCTGGAGTGGCAGGTGGGAAATAAACAGGGAGTGTTTGAAAAGAAAAAGAGCAAAATGTGTGAGAATAAGGGCAGAGGGAGGAGAGGGTGACCCTGCTTGGGGACAGGGAGTGCTGGAGGCTGGGCAGCCTCTGCAGCTGAGGCCCAGCTCCACGTGGTGCCTTTTCCTTCCTCCCAGCACAGGCTCTGAGGCAGCTTTTCTTTAGGAGGGGGTTGCAGTTCCCTACAGCCCTTAATTTAGGGCTGAAAGGAGCTGGGGGAGGAGGAGGCAGAGGTTCCCCACAATGCTGGCTCTGTGTGTGCCAGGACAGCAGCAGCAGCTCAGCCCAGAGTGCCCGGAAAAGCCAAGGCTTTCTTCTGCCTCATTAACAATTAATTCAGTGTGGCTGCCCCAGAGCCTGGCTGGGGAGGGAGAGAGCAGGAGGGGAGCTGGGATGTGCTGCTGGAATTATCATAAAATCCACCCCAAATCCCTGCTGTGCTGGGGAGCTTCTCCCTGGAGCTGCTGCAGCTGCAGGATGGATCCCCAGGCAGTCAGGGGGGTTCAGGGGCTCTGGAAAAAGCTCCCTGCAATTGGAAAAGATCCTTCCCAGTGTCCTGCCAGGCAAACTCTGCTCTCCTGCCCAGCTGCAGGGCTGGGGGGCTCCAGCCATGGCAGATTCTGCAGGATTCTCCACAAAAACACTGCTCACCCCAGACCTGAGGCTCAGCTGTGGCCAAATGCTTGTCCAGAAGTAGAGAGAAAACATTTTGTGCCACTCAGATGCTACCAAAATGGCTTTATAGCCAAAATGCTTTCAGGGTGCTGCAAAAAGGGATGAACTTCACAGTTAATTTATCTTAAACAGGTGTATCCTAAAAAAAAACCCCAACCAGGTTAATCCTACCTGGGCTGCTGCTGGAGTGACTTTGGCCACATCCCTGAACCACCTCATCTGTGAATTCCCATTTAAAAAATCAAATTGAAGACAACTTGTGTCTCCCCACCCATTTGCTTTGGTGAGCTGAGGGGTAACGTTGTCTTTTTGCAGATATTGGGAAGAAATCCTTCCCTGGGAGGATGGGCAGGCCCTGGCACAGGGTGCCCAGAGCAGCTGTGGCTGCCCCTGGATCCCTGGCAGTGCCCAAGGCCAGGTTGGACATTGGGGCTGGGAGCAGCCTGGGACAGTGGGAGGTGTCCCTGCCCATGGCAGGGCTGGCACAGATGATTTTTCAGGTCCTTTCCAACCCAACCCATTCCAGGATTCCACTGCTCCAGTGTGTCCTTGCCCCAGAGGCCCAGGTGAGGTGAGCACAGTGCCAGGGGGGACTCAGAGCCCCTCCAGGTGTGGCATTCCCAGGTGTTCCAGGCCCTTGGCTGCTGCAGCTGCTCAGTGGATTTTCCATGGCAGCAATTGCTGTTGTCACACTCAGCTCCCAGCAAAACAAAACCCATTCCCTGAGGATCAGTGCAGGTGGGAGCTCTTGGAAAGGTGGGGTGTAGCCTAGAGAGGCAAACCTTGGCTTCAGTTTGTGCAAACTTCTGCTTTTTCTTTGGGAAATGTACAATTCTGCATTGAAACCAGGAGGAAATGAATGTTTTTCTTGGAAAACTGACCACGTTCTTCCTTTGTGCTGCCATGCCAGGGGTTTGTGTTCAGCCAGCAGTGAAGTTGTTACCTCTGCTTCCTGTTCCACTTCATCCATTCTGTAATTTCCACACAGGATTTTTTTAAAGGATGTCCTTTGCTTGTCCTTCCCCTCTTACAGCTGTAGCAAGATTCATTTTCCAGAGTCAGGAATCAGGTGTGATCCCCATACTGCCAGGACTTCATTCCCTCTCATACCCTGTGGATATTTAACAACAACTTTTAATTCCTGCAAACAGCCTCAATATTAACAAAGTGCAGAGATTTCCTCAGCTTTTACCTGTGATGGATGAATCAGCAGGGCTGTGGAATTCCATGGGAGTTTTCCCTCTGCTGAGTTCTCACTCTGTTCTCTTGGAATGTCATTGCAGGCAAACTGAAGGATCTGGGCAATTTGGTCCTTCGTCCCTTTGGCCTGTCCACAGAGAACTTCCAGATCAAACAGGATTCATCCACTGGCTCCTACTCCATCAACTTTGTTCAAAACCCCAACAACAACAGATAACATGGATTCCACCTCCCATGCCAGGATCCAGCACCTTCCACCCCCAGGGGAAGAGGAGACTCAGCAAACTCATTTCCCAGCTTGTGAAAATATTTGCAGTGTGGATGTAAAGCAACTCATTCCACTTCTCATAGTGATAACTGTGTCCAGTGTGTGATTTTTTTTTATTTTTTTTTCCCCTTCCCTTGCAGTGTTTGGCTTTTCCCAGGGCAGTTCCTTGGTTTGGCCCACTCAGTGCTGGCAGCAGCAGTTCAGGGCAATCCAAAGGCTGGAACAAAGGCTGGTGCTGTCCTGGGAATGGGGAAATGCACCCTCAGCTGGGTGGGACTGGCACCCCTGGGCACAGCTCTGCCCTGGAATCATGGATCTTGTAATAAAGGCTTGGTACTTCTGCTCTGTGGGTCGTGAGGTTCTTGCCTGGGCTGAGCCCCTCCCCAAGGTGGGTTTGTGAGAAAGGTCCCACAGATGACACCTTGCAGCACCTTCCTGGGAGGCAGTGGATGTTTTGGCCCTGCTTGCAGCAGTGTTGTCATTTAACTTCATGCCACCCTTCCAGCAGTTTGATTACTGGCTATGAATTTTTCTGAAGGCAGCAATGACATTTTGTGCCTCCCTCTCCACACCTTCCAGTGAAATGTCTGAGATCCATTCATGTTGCAGGCACCCACTGGAGCTGATTGCAGGAGGTCTCCACAGTAATTGGACCTTGAGGACTTGGAAGTGTTTCTAGAATGAGATGATCTCTGAGGTCCCNCTGTTGTGGTGGTTCATTCAGGTTTTGGAGAAGTTGCCTTTAGTAACTCCTGCTTTCCTGGGTTTTATCAGTGCTGAAGTGTTTACAGTGGAGGCAGATGCTGCCAGTTGTCTCCATGCAGATTTCAGTACATGATTTAATTGAATAATTAGCAGTGGCTGCCTTGGCTATTGGGTGTCATCTCCCATTCATTTCAGGAAGTCTCTGTGGGTCTGAAATTCAGGAGCTCCAGCCTTTCACTGCAAGAAAAAGCCTTTCCAGGCACAGCAGGTTTGGTGCTTTAATGTCATTTTTGTCTCTGCAACTGTGCAGGGTTTTTTGATTGTTAAACCCTGTCCTGCTGCACTTTTAGTTTAGTTTTAGTTTAGAGCTGGGCCTGGGGGGGCTGATGAGCTGTGAAACCTCTTCTGCCTGAGCTGAGCTCTGCAGGGAAGGCTCAGTGGCTTGGGATCAGTAGAAATGTTTATTTTAATAATCTTCCCTAAAACCTGGAGCACTGCAGAGCAAAGGTACCAGGCTGGGCTCAGGGGGTACCTGGGCAGGGCTGGGCTGGGCTCAGGGGGCACCTGGGCCTGGTCAGGTCCCAGCACCAGCCCTGCATCACCAGCTGGGCCTGGTTCCACTCCCCTGCAACATCCTGGCATCTACAAAAATGGAACCACTTTGGAACCACTCTGGGTACTTTATATTTTAATTTTTTTTAAATTATTTAATATTTCCTGGCTCTGACCAGTGGGTTTGTCCCCCTGCCCTCACTGTGAGCAGTGTCACTCACCCGTGGGTGCCTCTTGTGCCCAGTTACACCAGGGGCCTTTTCCAGCCTGCTGCTTCAGGGGTTCAGGGACACGAGCTCTGTCCCTTCCACTCTGTTCCTGCTTCATCCCTTTGAGGGCCTGGGGAGCTGCAAATGTTCCTTCTCAGCTGGAGGCTGGGGAATTTCTGGGAAAGAGAAGCACAACAAAGCTTTTGAATTTCCCACCTGCTGTGCAAACACATCATCAAATCATTGTGCAACTCCCCTGCAGGATTGCCTGATGTGCACCTGGGGTTTTCCAATGAAGGGAAGGGCAAAGGAAGCAGGACTGCAGCTGATTAGTGTTTGTAATTTAATTGGATTGTGTGAAAGTCACTGGGAATTGGGCACGCTGCTACTGAGGGCTCAAACCTCCAGGTCAGCCCTCCCTCCTCAGTGCCACTCTCCAGCTGGAGCAGAAACCTCTGGCAGGTGTTATCTGCCACCACAGCAAGCTCTCCTCTAGGCAAAATTCCAATTAATTACCTGAAAGTCCTTTTGCACCGTCCAGATCCTGAAAAACTGCATGTATCTTGCTTTTGATTTGTAAGTGGTTTTTTAGTGTCTAAACTAGTCCTCACAGCTGCCACAGTAAAATAACTGCAGCCTCCTCCTGGTGCCACAGCTCAGGGAGTGCCAGGGAGTTTTGAGTCACACATGTTGGATTTGCAACCCCCAATAGGAAAAAACTGTGTTTTATGAAACACAATCTTATAAGTGCTCTGAATCCCAAGGGTTCCTTGCTCAACTGCTCCATCGGTCACTCACCCTCCTGGGGACCAGCACGGGCCTCTTTTCCAGCTGCAGTTGTCCATCCTCAGCTCCTGCCTTTGTTCCTCCTTCCTTTGCCTGCCAAACACAAAACCTCTCAGTACCTGGCCTTTCCCCTGAGGTGTCTGCACACAAATAAAGGCAATGTTGGCCTTGTCCATGAGCTGGGTTAAGCCTCTCTAGGGAGAGAACTTTCTCCAGGATTTCCACAACACTTGTGGCTCAGACTTTCTGGTTTTTGACACCAGAACTGACACTGGGATTTGTCTCAGGTTCCCAGTTCCCTGTTTGTCCCCTCAGAGGCTTTAATCCTTTTGGGCTGCAGATGGACTGAGGTTCAGAATCACAGAATCACAGAATCACAGAATCACAGAATCCCAGAGTCCAAGGTGGTTTGGGCTGGAAGGGACATTAAAGTTCATCCAGTCCCACTCCCTGCCATGGGCAAGGACACCTTTCAGAAACCAGGGACACCTTCCAGAAACCAGAGACACCTTCCAGAAACCAGAGACACCTTCCAGGGACACCTTCCAGGGACCAGGGACTCCTTCCACAGGCCTGGAACACCCTCCAGAGACCAGTTTGTTCCAAGCCCCAACCAACCTGGGGGAGCTGAACACCTGCAGTTCCCCCCATCCCACCAAAGATTTGGAGCATTTAACATCTCTTAAAAAATAAAGAAAGCAGCTCCCCAGTTCACATCTCCAGCTCTGTCCCCCACAGCCCCAGCCCCAAGGGAGGCAGCCAGAGGCCACACTCCAGGGAAGGGTCCCTGGGACTGACACAGGCCCAGCACAGCCCATCCCTCCTGCCCAGCAGGATCCAAAATCCACCCCCAGCTCATCCCTTGGCATACTCAGGATTTGACAAAACACTGAGCTTTGAAGCCCAATCCTTCCCTCCTTGATTAGCACAAAACTTCCTGGGATCTACCTGCCCCTGATTTAGCACAGCCCCAGCCAGGGAGAGAGGAGAAGCTGCTGGTCACCAGTTGCTGGGCTTTAATTAGCTGTGTTATTCCCCAGGGATTATTGCAGCAGCCAAGAACCAATTACATCCCAGTGCCTCCTCTCCAGCAGGGCCAAAGATGCGCTGGGGCACAGTTAATGTGCAGCATTCATACATTGTTCATTCACAAGCTCTCCCTGTTTGGATGGATCCCAGCATTTTCTTGCTCAGCAACTTCATTTTTCCCACCCCAGGCAGGGCTGTGACCGCTGGGGAGTTGCTGCTGGGGGGGGCTCTGGGCAGCCCTTGGCACAGGAATTGTGGCACTCAGCCAGAGGCATCACTGCCTACCCTGACAAAGATTAAAGGCCCAAAATCAACTGAAAATTAAAATAAACCCCTTTTTTCCTGGCTGTGCACATTCGGTGGGAATCTCCCAATTGGAAACCAGCTGCAGCTGCAGCCTGGAGTCCCCAGAACTGCACATTTCCCACCCGTTGTTTCTCAAGGAGACAATTTACAAATCCTGCATTCCCTAAAGGGATGCAGCAGGATGAGCTTTGCCTTTCCTGGCCTGGCTGGGCCCAGTGCTCTGCTCCTGGCTCCCATTTCCATGAGCTCCTCTGGCTGTGAGCCTCCATCGTGGGGCACTCCTCTGTCTGTCTGAGGGAGGAAGAATTGCAGTATTTGGGAACTGAGGGAAGGGAGGAGGCCGGGAGCTGACAGATTTCCTGCCCGTGGCCCCAGCCCTGAGCTGCCCTTGGAGTGACAGCTCTCGCTGTGCCCCACCCGAGGTTCGTGTCCCTGCTCCCAGCTGGAACGCAGCTGAGCCCTTGGAACCCGGAGCCAGCAGCAGCTTTGCCAGGCCGAGCTGCAGCTGATGGCTCCTGACAGGATCCTGCAGAGTTAATGAAGAGGGGTGTGAAGTGCAGCCCCTCCATTTCTGCTCTCAGCTCCTCCCCAGTGCTGCCTTTTTAAAGGCAACCACAGCCAAGTCAATCACAGAAGCATCATCCACACCAGTGTCAGCATTCCTGGGGTCTTATCCTTAGCATGGTCCAGTTCCACCCCTGAACACTCTGGAGCCCCTTCCCCTGACAGCTCAGAGCCTTCACTGTTTGGATGAGCCCTCCAGCAGGAACAGCCTCACTTAATATTTAATGACCAAGACAACCACACTCAGAAATTCCAGTCCCCAAGCTCTTAAGATGCAGAGCTCAGCTGAAAAATCTGGATTTTAAGATTAGGACTACCCCTCCTGGGCTTGGAATATTTACCCCAAATACAGAACACGCCAAAAACCTCTGCAGGGCTGCCCAGTCTGCTGAGCATGGAGCACCCACAGCTCGTGCTGCAAACCCAGCAAGGGAGGCAAAACAAAGAGCACAGAGACACTCGAGGGAAAAGCAGCAGCAGAACCATCAAAGGCGGGTATGGAACCTGAATCAAGCCCAGGATATGACCCAGCCAACAACAGGAGCCCTCTCCTGGCTCCCTGCTCTGCCTGTGGAACGTGACAGGGAGAACAAATCCCAAAGCAGCTGGAGCAAGGACAGGGGAGGAGGACACGAAACCACGGCAGTGAGGGGGAGCTGGTGCCGAGGGCTTGGTTCTGCCCCGGGGGGCTCAGCACCGGCACTGCTTCCCCTGGGGCAGAGGGATGAGCCCTCCCCAAAGCACTGCAGGCTCCGAGCACCCAACCACCCCTCACCTGCCACGGAATCCTTCCAGCCTGGGGCATTCCCAGCTTCCCATGGAGTCCTCAAGCGCAGGAGGGGCCTCTCCATGCAAACCCAGCGCTCTCCATGAGATGAGGGAATCAGGAGCCCCCCCGAGCCCAGTGCTCCACAATTCCCAGCGTGTGCCAGTCTGAATTCACCCTGGCACTGCCACCGAGCCACCATTCCCCTCAGGAATGTCCCTGCTGCTCTCACCCTGCAAGGTCCAAACCCTTCGGATGGGAATCTCTCCAAAGCCCAAGTGCCAGAGCTGCACATTCTGCCCGCGTCCAGCGTGGCCCTTTTGATGCTCGGGGCAGCAGCAAACGCCATCAGAGGGGCCCTGGCCTCACTTGGGTCACCTTCACCCCTCTGCCAACCTCCGCAGTGAGGATTCACCCAGGGATAACTGCAGAGCTCTGAACCCTGCCCGGCCAAGCTCTCCGGCGGCTCTGTCCCCTCAGCGCCGCTGCCAGCCCCGGCTCACAAAGGAAAAGCCATTAGCGAGCAATTACATCCCAGCAGGAATTCCCAGCCTAATGAGCATCCCCGACTCGAGAGGAACTGCTGCGAGGAGGAAGGAATAATGAGAGAAAGGGGATGGGAGGTTCTGTAATCCCGACAGAACAACCACGAAGGAAAAGAAAAACCATCTGCTGGAGCAGTGCTGGGGCCACAGCAAGATGTGGGTGTTTGTCACTGCAGCACCTCACAGTTCATTCAATTTTGGGGGAAAAACTCCTCTTTATCGGCAACAACCCCTTCCCAGCAGGGTTAGAACCTCTGGGTACCAAGCAGCTCCTGGCATCCTCTGTGCCATAGAAACTCTCTGCCATAAAACCACCAAGGCTTCCTGGAAATCAGAACCTCCTAGAAATCAAGTTTACTCAAGCAGCTTATTTTTTCTTTTAGCCCAGGAGCTCAACTCAACTTAGGGGATCTTTCTTTACAGTACCAAAAATGCAAGTGGAGAAAAATGTCTATAAATGCTGTCTTCTATTTGATGGGAAAATGCAGCTCCAGAGTCTGCCATTGCACAGAATCATGGAATCACTAAGGTTGAAAAAAGACCTTCCAGATCTTCAAGTCCAAGCACCAACCCAACACCACCAGATATTTTGGAAAAATACTTGCTGGCATGGCCCTCCTCCGAGTACAGTGGGATGGAGATGTGGAACAGGAGTTACCTCTCCAGCATCACCTGATCCCTGCTCCAGGGCAAGGAAGCACAGCTCAGGGCAAGGCAATTCCTCCCTGGATGGAGAAATTCCCTCTCACACTTACCTGCAAAGGCCAGGAAAATCCCAGTTTGCCTGAAACTGAGAGAACTCCATAAAAACCAGCCCAAGGACTGCATGTGCCAGGGCAGGAGCCCCTTCCCATGGCATCCCCTCCTCCTCCTGGGACTGGCAGAACCACCAGGGCTTCCTTGGATCTGTCTCTACCACACCATCTTTTCTTGCTAATTACAATTTTTTTGTATTGCTTTGAGAAGCATCCAGCTGGCTGAGCATGGCTTGGGATCTTTCAGCCAGTGTGGTGAAAGGTGAGGTTAGGTACAGACTTATCCACGTGATGGAATTCCAGCAGTGGACCAGCAACCTCAGTTTAATCTTTGTTTAATCCAGAAAAACCCCTTCTGACATAAATCAAAGGCTTTGGGGTCAAGGCCTAATAAAGCAAGAAAGTTAAAGACATCAAAACATTATTTCCCTTTAAAAGAGCACTGAAAAAAATCAAGGCTTTATTTGAATAAATGTTACACAACATTCTTTATCATTTTTACTTCTCAGCAAACCTTAAAGGGTGAATCAGATTTTCCTCATTCAAGTCTACAAAATGAAAGAGGCATAGTGACCATTCAATATACAGACAAGAAGGTAGCACGGAGCAAAGCTTAAATATTAAGCAACTAAAGCAAAAAAGTGAAAAGCAATACATTACTGTCACTCTCTCTCATTAGAATATCCCTGACAATTTCATTTCCAAATGAAAATGTGGTTTCCAACGCAATGCTGGGAAAAAGCAAGGCAGACATGAGCTCCCTTGGATGCTATTTGCTCTATACCCATATTCTCCAGTGCACACCTGCATCCCTTGGGTTGATCCCTCCTGGATCAGCTGCTGTGCTCAGGGAGGGGAGGGAGGAGAGCCCTGGGGGATCCGGGGGCACAGCCAGGCACTACCGGCTTCCAAAACAACAGCAGGCACTCCTCAATCCCATGTGCAACAACAACCCTGCCACCACAGCCCCGGGCCTTTTTCCTGAGCAGAAACTGGTTTGTGCCATGTGGTTTGGTGGCTTTTCTGTTTGGTTTTGTTTTTTTCTTTTTTTTGTTGGAGGGTGGGGGGAAAAATGTACCTGATTAGGCCAAGCCCCCATCCATTGTCAATCCAAGCAGAGGTGAAAGGCTGGCACGGACCTGGCACCAAGTCACCCCTTTCCTCATTCACATGTCTCAGTCTTTCAGTTCTAGTCACATCTCAGGCCTTGAGCAGGACCAGACTGCTGGGCCTCTTCCACTGGTGAAAAGGAAAAGCACTGTAGAACAAATATTCATCCAAATTTTAAAAAGAAGTTGGCAGTTTATGATGGCAAATGGTACAATTTGAGGGCGCTGCACAGCACTGTGCAGCCTGCTTTTAAAAAAGTAGGCAGTGAATATTCTGTTTCTGCATTTATAAATAAAGAATTTAGCTCTGAAAAGCAGACACTGAACCAGCACAAAGCACGAGCTGCCACACACTCAGTGTGTGAATCCCTGATGGGCCTGGCTGGGGTTTGGGGGCCTGGCCCAGCCTCTCACTTCCCCCTCTCCAATTGTTTAACAAGTATAAACCTGTTGCCAATGATAGAGTTGTCCTAACTTCAAATTCCATGTGGTTCATTCAGGCTCCAGACACGAAGAAATTGTCTTTGTGCTGACCCAGAGGCCCCCTGGAAAAGCCCCTCTGGTTTTAAACAATCCAGACAAAGACATTCTATTTTCTCCAATTGAATCAGGTTATCAGTAAGGAGGAAAAGGGTTTCCTACAAGTCTTTTCATCTCTATAGAAACAGAAATTTGACTTTTAGTAGATTATGTGCACATTTTCATCTCTTCAAAACAAATATTTATTTTCCCGGGTTACACAATAAATCCCCTGCTAAGAACTTTAAAGAAATGGTTCTGCTGAGACAGTGTGCACACAATGGAAATAATTAGTGACAAATAAATTAATATTTAATAACTCAAGATTTCAGCAGCGTGTCCAGCATTCCCAAGCTCCACTGAAGTCAGTCTTACCCAAGACCTTTGTGGGAGGGGAACAAAATGGATAAAACCCAGTGGGTTTCTTTTTTTTTTTTTTTGATTTACAGCTTTTCAAAGAAGTCAACGCAACTCAGATCAACAACCACCAGAAACTCTAATAAAACCTTTGCTCTCTACTAGTTACCTATCTGAAAAATATTTATGTCAAAAGGAAAAAATAACCCATGATTCGAAATAGAAATGCCGTCCCATTGAATCACTCTCCATTCATGATTCCCATCCTGTTATAGGATTATAAGCAAAATGCTGCTCTCTGCCTCGTAGCCCCTCTCAAGGTTATTCCACAACCCTCAATTCCCTAAGTGTTACAACAGCATAAATAAAATGCAACCATATTCACACAGAAGGAGCTTTCCCATAAAACAGAGATCCATGGAGTTTGTGGTCACTGTCCTTTCCATCACCTCTATGGGAAATGTTGGTCTCAAATAGCAGGACTGTTCATATTTCACAATACAACTGGGTTTGGACATGCTTTGATCACAGATCACAGCTCTGCTAACACCTGCACTAAATACTAACTAAGCCTCAGAGAATGGAAAATTGCAATGCTAAAGTCAAGAATTAAAAGAAAAGTTCAAAAGTTACAGTCAACTTCCCAGGCAAATTGGCTCCGTCACTGGCACCTCTCAAAACATACAAACGTGACTGTCACATTACAAAAACCCCAGTTATCTGCAGTGAGTCTTCATCCTAATAATTCAAGTGGTTCCTTGCATGTAAGTGTCATGGAGTCTTTCGTAATTTCATGCGTCATTTATTGCAAAAAAGTTCTATAAAATATTTCCTAACATCTTTTGAAATTTTAAGGAAAACGTACATCAGGTACAGGTGCCCTAACGGTGCGAGGGGGAGCTTTAACATCTTTTACCCCCTTTCCCCTTCAAAAAAAAAAATGTTTACTACTTGGTGAAGATTTCAGAGGAAAAATAGGACAAGTCAGTCTCAGATTTCTCTCAGTCCTGATGAGCTGGTGCTCTTCGTGGCAGTGTAGTGAGGTTCCATAAAAACAGCGGGTCATTAGTGTCTCTGAGCTGAAAAGGGGAGAGAAAGGGAACATGGTTAAATGTCTGCCAGTACATATTGCAAAAGTAGGTAAAGCAAAAGCTGAGGTGGCCAGGAAAGTTACTGGCTCACCTGCTTTGTGCATTGTGTGCAGAAGACAAAAAATAGATTGACATTATCACAAGACAGACACAGGTGAGCAAACTCCTCCGGGGGCTGGGGTTTGAGGAGGAGCCACAGAACCAATCTGTTACATCTCACCCCATTTCAGCATCCAGAGAGAATTCCAATTGTAAAGACATTTAAAGACAGCTCAGGAAGCAGGGAGATTAATTCACAAAATCCATACATTGATGGCAGGTCACAACACAAAGCTAAATCTGACCCTGCAGTGCCCTTGCACACACGAGAGCCCAGTGCCTGAGGGAGCACTGAACTATAAACCTGCTAATGGTGCTTCTTCCCCAGGACTGCCTGTGGTTTCCCATTTACTCCAGAGAATGGGAATAAATGATGATAAAGCAGACAGGAATGGCCCAAGTACTGAGCCCTGCATGAACCATCACCAGTCAGCCACCAGTTCTTACTGGGAGGGTAAAGAAAGATTGCCCAGATTTGCTGTGGCTGCCCCTGGATCCCTGGCAGTGCCCAAGGCCAGCTTGGACAGGGCTGGGAGCAGCCTGGGACAGTGGGAGGTGTCCCTGCCCATGGCAGGGCTGGGAATGGATGGATTTAAGGTCCCTCCCAACCCAAACCAGTCAGGGATTCTGGGATTCCATGGAGATTGTGCTCCCCAGACCCAGTGACTGAAAACCTGACCTCCTGTGTCAGCTCAGGGTCTGTGTCACTGAATTCCCTGACCTTCCTGAGAGCAGCCTGTCCATCAGCCATTCCACGGGATCACTCACTCCATGTGGGATCTGTGCTCTGTGGGACAGTGACAGCTCAGCCTGGCTGAGGGCACGGCTCTCCTGGGATCTCCAGAGAGCTCACAGCAGGCTGGACTCTGCTTTGAAACAGCTCCATTCAACTGCGGGAGGCACAACCACACAGAATCCCAGGACCACACAGATCCCAGACTGGAAAAGCCCTCCCAGCCCATCGAGCCCAGGCTGTGCCCAATCCTCACACTGTCCCCAGCCCAGAGCTCTGAGTGCCACCTCCAGCCCTTCCTTGGACACCTCCAGGCATGGGCACTCCCAACCTCCCTGGGCAGTTCCAAGGCCTGAGCACCCTTTCCATGGGGAAATTCCTGCTGCTGTCCAAGCTGAGCCTGCCCTGGCCCAGCCTGACTCCTTGTGCTGCTCATCCTGGATGCCCCCCTGGCTGTCCCCTCCTGGCAGGGAGTTGTGCAGAGCCAGAGGGTCCCCCCTGAGCCTCCTCTTCTCCAGCCTGAGCCCTTTCCCAGCTCCCTCAGCCTCTCCTGGTGTTCCAGCCCCCTCCCTATTGAGCCATCCTAGGGACTGCCCCAGGAACAAGATAAAAATGTGTGTCAGGACAGGCAGTGACACAACTCAGGCCTCTCCTGCCTGTCCCACTGAACCCAGCTCACGTGGCCTTCTCCTGGCAGCCAGCACTGCCATGGGCATTCTGATATTTCCATGTGAACATTTTCCCAATCCCTTTATTCACTGCTGTCCAAAGAGAAGCACTGCCTTTGAAAATCCTGGCTTTTTATCTCCAAAGGAAAAGCAGAAGGACACCAGGCAGCCATGGAGGGGGAGAAAAGGCACCCCAGCAGGACAAGGGAAGCCAAAATAGCAGCACATCACACCAGGGATTAAACCTCAAGGCCACGAGCCCAAACTGAAATAGTTACAGTAACATTTATGCACCTTCCTGGAGGATAATGCTGTGTCTGTGTAAAACCATGGAGCAGAAGGCACAAAACTCCTATTTTCCTGCTACAGACTCCATTTGTAGCCATTGGAGAAGAGGGAAACCAGGCTGCTCTTCCAGATGATGAACTACTAAAAGCAAGAACTGTTTCCTTCTTTTACAGCCTCCAGCAGCAGGACCTCAGCCACCAGGAAAACAAAGAGCAGCAACACATTCTTCCCTTTATGTGCCTAATTCCCTGAAATATATGACACAGTATCAAGAATTCCTAAAATGTGGTCAAACCCAGTTTTTTTCCATATAAGTGTATCAGAAGAGATTATTTCTAAATCCCTCAACACTTGAAAAACCTCAAGGAAAAACTATTTTTTATTATTATTAACTAAGCTTCTAGCTAAATTAACTAAAATTCTTTGGAAAATCGTTTTTGTGGCTTCAGTTCCTTTTCACCAGAGCTACCAAACACCCAAACTGGCACCATGTACTTTAAAATCCTGAAGCACTGCAGAGGTGCAATTAAACCCCAGCATTTCCTAAAGCCAAACAAAAGTCCTTACACGTTGCTAAATGAAAAATTATGTTAAATAAGCATTTAAGCAAATATTTGCTTGGAATTGTATCTGCTTATTTTACTGACAAAGCAAGATCCCATCTCCCCCTTCTGTGCACCTGTTAAAGGATGGCAAGGACGGTTCTGCCACCTGAATTTGCTGTTACAGAACCTCAGTGCTGGAACAAGCACTTTTCTCCCAAAGCACAGATTCCTAGCACATGCCTGGCATGTAGGAGAATATTCTTTATTCATATTGCATATTTGACACCCAAAACCTCTGTAAACAGACATGAAAACTGACCTAGATCTGGTTTTTTCCTAAAGAACAACCAGATTTCAAGCTGCTGTTACACAAATGGCATCAGCCAAGCAGGAGGCTGCACACAGAGGCCCCTGGCAGGAGGGGCAGTGCAGGTTCCCTCAGATCAAAATTGGATTATCCCAGGTGTGATTCCTGCAGGATGTGACCAGGACACAGAGGGCAGAATCCTGTTATAGACATATTTCTACAAATATTCTGCTTTTCCAAAATCAGCCTTGCTAATGACAAAGTGACAGGGCAGATCCATCACCTGTCCTCTCCCATTCCTGGCTGCACTGATTCCATTCCTGGCAGAGCCCAGCCTGATCCATTGTTTTTCAAACCCTGCTGTCACACACACAGCACCCAGGGTTTCACTGTCACAAATGCAATCCATATTCCAGTGCTTGATTTCAACTCCCTGCCTCAGTTGAAGTATTATTTCCTGTGCTAGCTGCAACTCACCTGAGCTGTGCTTCCCCTGTGCCCTCATCCCACAGGGATTCATTCACTCACACCTGGAATATCCTCAGTTCCCACAGTCCTCTCTTCTCCTCAGCACTGAGGAACAGAACCACTGGCACAGAGACTGAATTACAGCTCTTCAAACCGTGCCTGCTGCTGGTTTGGGAAGTAACCTGTCAAACACAGCCCCAAAAAACCCCACAGATCCATTTCCTCACACACTGAACAAGCAAAGCCTGGATTCAGACTTGCTCCAGGGGATCCTGATTTGTTCCCTGAGCCAGCTCCTACTGCAGGTGCTGCTGAGTTCTCCCCTCAGGCCATGGGCAGGCAGCAAGAGGAGATCAAAGATGCCACATCCCATGGCACAAGCACAGGGAGTCCCCTTTTCCAGGTTATTCCACTTTTTTTTGTTTCCTTTTGCTCCCATGTCTCTCCCTCTTGGATGTGCAAGGTGGCTCAGGTTTTCTGAAGTCTGAAATCCCTGGGCTCTCAGCACCACCCACTTTCCAGCTCCTGCTGTTCCCATCTCCTGCCAGGAACACCAATTGTTTTTTTCCTGGAGCTGTGGATGCGAGTTCTCCTCAGTGGTTGGTGCCTGGGAATTATCCCAAACTGCCCCATCTGGGAGCAACAGCAAAGCTGTGCAGGGAAAAGGGCAGGATGGCAAACCAGTCACCAACTCCCTGGCACCACAGCCCTGCCTGGGAACTGCTGCTCTGCCTTGTGTTCACTGTTAAATCTAAGAAAAAAAATCATAAATCAATTGAAATGACAGTCTGGGTTGTATCCACCTCCCAGGTAACACAGGAGACTGAAATGTATGAGTAAATCCTAGGGAATCATAAGCTGCTATTAGGATCCAACAATTAAACCCCAATAATTGGAGACATTTCTGACCTGGGGAGGAATTGCTGCTGTTTGGTAAAACCCATCCAAATGACCACAAACAGGTCTTACCACTGAGGTCAGAAATAGATGGGGTCAGACTAGACCAGGTGCCTAAAACTGCCAGGAGGGTGAGCAGGGAAGAGAAGGGAAAAGGCATTTTAAAAGGGAATGTTATTTACCCAGACAGCCACACTATGAACACACTGCCAGGGTGACCCCTGAGAGGGAATTATTTAAACTAAAATCCAAAGGTGTCAGAGAGAGCAGCAGCTGGGGGGTTAAATATTGACTGGGAACTGCCATCATCACTGCAAGGACAGGGATCACACCACAGGTTCTTTCCTTCAAGGATTAAGGGGAATTTGAAGCTGGATACTCCCATCCCCATCTCTCAAACCTGATCTAATGGATCTTCAGTCAGCTGGCAGCCACAGGAGTTTTCAGTGTTAAATGTGGGTGATCCCTGATCACTCCATGGTCAGGAGCTTTGTTAGCTGTGGGAAAAGTCCCTTTTTAGAGTCCGAGTCATTTCACCCAATGGATTATGCCACCACACACTGCCATCCTCCCTTTAGGCTCCAGCTCACTGCACTTCCCCCCCAGCTCAGCCTTTAGCTACAGATCAGTGAGGGACCCCTCACTGCCTGAATTTGCTATTCCTGCAGGCATTCATGGGATCACAATTATAAAGCAAAAGATGGACTGAAATAGCCTTTCCCTGATCATCAGTCTGCTCCTTTCACAGCTCCTCAGACAGGAAAGCTGCTCTGCTTTCTCACCGGACTTCACAGAACAGGCAGAAGGACAGATGATGATACTGAGAATGAGCTGCTAACATTTATTTTCCAAAATTCACATTCCTATTCTACTCTGCCATTTTTAGCAGACATGAAAGAAAATCAGTATCAGGACTTAAGAGAGTTAAATAGAACCTGACCTAAGGCTAGCAATGCAAAAAGCAACTCTACCCTTCCTGGCTTGTGCCACTCTTAATCCTAATCACAGTTAGAAACTATGTTAAAAAAAACCCAAGGTATTTTACACCACGCTGAAAAAAAGTCTTTTCAGCCTTGCACAGACCTAATCCTCACCATCAACCCCACCCCAGGGTAGTTCTGTAGGTTCCAAACTAAACACAGCAGTATCTGAAAGAGAAACTGAACCACCAGAGATGATTATCTGACAGAAGTGTTGACACAAAGTTACAACTCTAATTAGATCGGAAACAAATATCAGCTCCATTTCCTGCATGACTCCACTCCAGACACACACAAGCATTTCCTGTTGCTTCCAGCTTGGCTCCTGAAGCCTCACACCTTTAAAGACCGCTGGGAAAAGAAATCTTAAGTTTTGGAATAACTGCTCTCCCTCCCAAGGCATTTGACCAGAACACCTGTACTGGAAACTCACCGTGCCCTGTCCCATCCTCCCCATAACTGACAGGCCATAAATATCCAACAACCACACCCAGCAATTCCAGTAACTAAAAAAGGCATCAATTTGCAATTTATCCCACTTAACTGATGGGAAAGTAACAGTCCCCCTCCTCTCTGCTGCTGTTTGCCCTCTGAAGGCAGAGTCACAGAAGGATTTAGGCTGGAAAACACTCCAAGGTCACCAAGCCCGTTCTGTGCCCCATCCCCACTTTGTCCCCAGCCCAGAGCCCTGAGTGCCACGTCCATGAATTCCTTGGGAACCTGCAGGGATGGGGACTCCAGACCTCCCTGGGCACTTCCAATGCCCAACCACCCTTTCCAGGAAGAAATTCTTCCTGATCCCCCAGCTGGCTGTCCCCTGGCACAGCCTGAGCTTGTCTGTACCCAGTCCTGGCACGGGGATGCTCCAGGAGGGAGCAATGGATAAATAAATGATGGATAATCCATGGACAGTGGCAGTGCTGTGCCCCAGCTGCAGGACCAGGCACTGCTGGGACCACAGGCACATCAAACTGGGCTTTTACAGTTTGGCTCAACCAGCCCCAAGCCCTGTCCCAGCCTTCAGAGCTCTCCTCCTCCTCCTGTGCCTGCCTGAGCCAGGCTCTCCCTCAGCCCAGCCCCTGGGAACTGCTGCATCCACAGGAGCCTTTGGAGCCAAGGGAAAATCAGGGCTGAGTTGGAAGAGGGCATTTTCAACTTACTGTAAGATGGTGTTGTAAAAAAACTAATTTAACAGAAGGAATTACTTGTTTGGAGCCCTGTTCAGTCTGCAGAGATAGAGCACATTCACTGTGAAACTGAGGAAAGACTTCAAGCTCATCAGCTACAAACCAAAAGTGACTTCAAATGCCCTCCATAAACAGCTTTTTTGAACACAAAACCACCTGAAGCAAGCCCTCCCATACCTGTTGCTCCCCCAGTGAACACATGAGCAAACTCTGCCTATGTCAACTGCAGTGCTATTCTAATTTTATATAAATTAAGAGAACAAAGCTTCCAGGTCTTCTAAAGGAAAAATAACAATGTCAATATTGATTTTGCCACTACCTGGCTTAAAACAATTAACTTAAAACCAGTTCACTTGAGCTTCTAAACCTCAAGGAAGTGGTGTAGACATCTGACCCACCTCACGTGGGTTCCTGACTCCAAAAAGCAGTTAGCTTTAATAACAAAATACAGCTTATTTACTTAAAGAAACTGTTTCTGTTTGCAGGAGAGAATACAGAGAAGTGAAACAGAGGTTTTTTTCCCGATTTTGTCTTTTTTTTACGTAATTTATTGTGTGTTTATCACATTCAAAAAGCATTGACCAATGAGGCTTTTTGGGAACTGTTAGAATGCCAGGGTAAAGCTGGTCTATTTGGAAGCTTAACTAGCAATTAATGACTGTCAGCTTGAGGAAAATTTGAACAGCCATGTGTTTGACACTTTAGACTTCCAATACTTCTGTGGGCACAACAGAATAATTTAAAAAGGTAAAAAGAAACTGAATGCTTTGGCAAGACCAGACAGTATCAGGAATATATGAAATTAAATCTTAAAATAAAAGTATTTTCGGGGTTTGCTGGTTAAATCCTTGCCCTCATTTTCATGTCTGTTTAATTTCAGTCTGAGCTTAAATTTTTACATCTGTCACAATTGCCTACATGGGCAATTCTGGAAAAACCAGGATGAAAACTGCTTTGGGATGAGCACCAGGAGACTCTTCACAAGGCACTGCAAGGCTGAAGCAGGAATGGGTTGGAGGACACAGGAATTCACATGGTCAGGTAAGGACCAAAACTCACAGGAAAAAAAAAAAAGAAAAAGTCAAGTGCATTGCATGAAAATGCCCCAATACTGAGCAAAAACCATGCAAGAAAAGCTGGAATGGCAGTGGAGAGCAGCTCTGAGATGGAAACTGAAAACATTCCCCACTGTGCAAGTGACATTATCCACAGTCTCTACTGAAATATATGGCCCAAAAGCTAATTTAGGGAGAAATTTAATCAACTTTCCAGAAAGCCCTCTACAGAGCTGGTTCTGAAACAAAAGGGACAGGTAATTAATAATCTCCAAATTAAGACTGAAGTATACCAATAGTATTTACATCAAGCACTTCATCTTTAAGAATGCATGAAAAAGGACAATTTACTTTTTAAGGGTGTCCTCTAAATCCGGCATACAGATAAAATACTCTGACATCCTGGATTTGTTTCAAAGCTTTTTGAGAAACACACACAAATAATTCAGATTTAGTCAATTTTATTTACAGTTTGTTTTTTTACATTTCAGAGCATTACACAATTACATATCTTATTTTTCTGACCTGCAAACAGATACCTTAAACGGAAATATTAAAAAAAAAAGAAAAAAAAAGAAAAAAAAAAAGAAAGAAAA
>VZTR01008898.1:129832-142846 GCA_013400775.1 Chaetops frenatus
CTGTGCAAAAAAAAAAAAAAAAAAAAAAAAGGAAAAAAAAAAAGTTAGATACATCCAAAATGCAACAATTACACATCTGACAATTCACAAAGTGTAATTTACTAGGACGTATCCTAAGAATTTAGGAACAACCAGTCAGGAGAAAATCTGACCAATTTCAGCAATTGATTATTTACACATTCAAAACAAAGCCTCTCTTAAGCTAAACCTCCAGGCAAATGGCCTGAAAGATTTCTTCAGGAAGAAAGACCAGAACGATTCACACCTATGCAGCATTAACAGCCCTTGATCCCAAACACTGAGGCCTCCTCAGCTTTGTCTTAGAGCTACAGGCATCCCTCGACTTCTCCGACCCTGAAGTGATTTAGTTGTGCCCCCATGTGCATAGAAAGGTTGAGTGTTTTAAGTGGTCACTACGATAAAACCCCATTTAATCTGGTCTTTAAGTCACTAAAATTCTTCTTCCTTCCAACTTGGAGCAGGTCTCCAATGCCATTTAAACCAGCACCGCCCGGAGACGGGGTTTGAACCCACTGGGCCTGGCCAGACTAAACCCATTAGAGACTGGTTAAAAATAATCTTTAAAGACCATTTAGACAAGGCTTACATTTCTACACTTCCCTGATGGGCCACCTAACAAAACAAAAATTAAGTCACAGCTACTACTTTCATCCCTCGTGTCAACCCTTGGCCACACAGAACTAGTTATATACTGGGTAGAAACTACTAAAAAATTCCCTGCAAATCAGCTGCCTTCCAGCTGAGGCTATGGCTCCTATGCATCGGGTGGCTGAGGAGGTTTGGTTTGTGGTTTTTTTTTTTTTTTTTTTTTCTCCTTTCTCTTTTAAAAAAAAAAAAAATTCTCACTTGAAAAATACCTCAGCCCTCGCTTTCAGGCTAGTTTTGATTGCATGTTCAATTGGCTCGAACCGCCACGAGCCGCCACGCGCGGCCCGAGCCTCGTGTAAAAAGAGCAGTCAACCGAGTGCAACTTCTGCCTTTGCCACGTCCTTCCTGGCACCTTCTCTCTAACCTGGGCTAGGGGTTTGGTGGAGCCTCCAGGTTTCTTGCCTACCTTACTCTCCACGTTCACGTCTCAAACTGCGTCAGCAGGGCCCGCACCTCGGGCGTGAGCTGCTTGGCAGCCTTGGCTGCCTCAGTGACGGCCTTGCGGTACAGACCCTTTCTCTTCTTATTAAAGCGCAACTGGAAGCTTTCTAAAAAAGGGGAGAGCTGTGCAAGAGCAAGGAAAGACGTGGTGGTGGAGCCGAACCACGAGATCCGAGCCTCCTGGCGCACCAGCAGCCCGGTATCCTTGCGGCTCACAGTTATGGTAAGGATACGGGCCGGCCACCAAGGGAAGCCATAAATCTTGGCCCAAACAATGTCCCCTACACATACGGTCCTGCCATCTGGTGTGACACATTTAGAGACGTTTTTGGAAAAGACTTCTGTTTTCAAGGAATTACTGAGCTTTTTCTCTTCCTTCGAAGAGGAGGAGGAGGAGGAGGAGGAGGAGGAAGAGGAGGAGGAGGAAGGTGCATGCATGCTGCCTGGAGGAAAATCAAAGCTTTCGGTAGAGCTACACTCAGAGTTGGTGGATTTCAAATCATCTGTGCTATCACTACTACAAACTGATGCACTGGAAGAGTCAGATTTCTTTTGATTAAGGGTCATGTAAACCGTTATATTGCTTTTGCTGCCTCTCTTGCCCAGTGTCTGCTGTTCATCCTGATCAACAGTTACATGCACTTCACTCGTGTCCTGAACCTCACTGCTGGCCTCTTCGGGGCCTTCTGAGGGGCTCTGGGTTTCTGAAGGGGCCTCACCTGCTGAGCGGGTGGAGGAGCAGCGAGACTGGGGCTTAGTTGCCATCTTGCCACTCCGTATTTTCTCAAGTCCTGTCTTGAGGGAAGAGTCATTTTCTTCGTTGCGATACCGCTGGGGCTTTAGGCGCAATCGGGGCGGGAGGGACCCTGAGCTGGTGTTCTGAAGACGCCGCGTGAAGTGGACCTTTGAATGTGCATTTTTGGAAGAGGAGGTTGCACTCTGCTTCTTCTGTGCCTTTTCTTTGGCCATTTTCAAGACTTCCCGAGCTTTTGCATGATCCATGTTTTTGCTCTGGAGAACTTTTTTTGTGTTTAACTGCGCTTTTGAAGTATTTGCTTGTGCGGAAACTTTAACTACTCTGCTTCTGCCATGGGCAATATTTGAAACCTTGACCACAGCGTTCCTTTTCTGGCTTTCGTTTTGGCTTTTTCCATCCACCTTATGGTCAGTCTTAAGTTTTTTATTCACAGTAGCCACGCTCTCGTTTCTTCGCTTTTTACTATCCTCGTATTTGGAAGAGTCACTTGCATTGCCACCTTTCTTGATCTCCTTTTTCTCTGCCACCACGCTGTTTTTGCACTTGTCACACAGGACCTGCCGGGGCCGTAGTTTGATGGCGTTCATGATGGAAGTGGGTTCCTCCCTGTACATTTTCCGCTTGGGCCGCTTGATTTTCCGGGGCGGAGGCTGAGGTATTGACTGGTTATAGGTGTCCCTGATAAACAAAGGAGGAGGGTATGGTGCTCCCTCGTGAAAGAGAGGAGGTGGTTTAGAAGTCCAAAGGCTCTTAGCTATGCTGGGCTCTGATGGCTGCGTGAGGGAGGAGTCATCAGGGACGGCAGCGTCGGCCTCGCACTTCACCTGCGCCTCCTCTTGGAATGGTTTGCTTTGGAGCTGCATGGCTTCAGGTTTGTCCTTGTACTCCCTTTTAGGAAATATGGTCACAGGGATTCCATGGGGGCCAAACCTTAAAAGAGAGAGAGGGGGGGAAAAGAAAAATTCAGTGTTTGGAGGGAATTTTTATCACAAAGCGTTTGAAAGAAAACCATGAATCCCCAGGAAATTAAAGCTTCATATCCAGCCTTATGGGAAGCTTTGAAAATGCAAGACACCAAAATGAAGTCAGTAGAGAACAAAAAAAAATTGACAACTTCACCGATTATCAGTTTCTGTCACATCAACAAGACGCCCTGAAAATGTAACAAAAATATCCCCCAAGACAGCAGCAAAAGAATTTACGTTATGATTCTAGAAAATGCTTGTAAACATCCAAACCCACCCCAACAACTCCCAATCCACCCAAGCTCATTTGCCATACTAAGTCAACTTTATGAAAAGCCATCTTCAGGAACTTTTCTTCCATTTTTAGCACAGGAGTGAAGGATGAATGTTACAGATTTATTAGAGACAAACCTGGGCTGCCTAAAAGCTCAGCACCTGATGCATTACAGCCCAAAATTGCCCAGCCCAGTCTGAAATTCTCCCAGCAAAACTCCCTTTATTTCAACTCAGCACTAATTATTCCTCAGTGTTCCATGAGCAAAGATTTTAAACCTTTCCCTTTTTCCCAGACTGGAATTGCTCTAGATAAGGACAGGGGAGTAAGATCCCCAAGATCTGTCCTCATGTTTGTGTTGCACTGGGGCTGCTCAACAGCAACATCCCCTCAATTGATGAACTGAAGTTTTATTTACTTTTTTTTTTTTTTTGTATAAGTGCCCACATGTTGCCTTTGTTTCCCCAAAATTTGATTTGGAAAGAAGTCATCACATATTAAAAGGTTCTTTAGTGTCCCCAACAAAAGCCATCACTTGTTTGTCCTTCTGCTTATCACAAGCTTCTTTCCACATCTAAAGTTGTAATTGAAGCAAACGACCCACCCATGATTAAATTCTCCACCCAGTTTGCATTTCAGCAGCTCGTACAGACATTTTTCCAGCCTATGGTCTGACATTAAACCACAAGGGACTGGCTCATAACTAAGTTTTACATTTCCCAAAGTCCCACAAGGGTGTAGACGTTGCTTTTCCACAAATACTTTTCCTTCCACAAAGGATTGTGAGCAAGTCACTCAATTCCAAGTAGGGCTTTAAAAGAAACTATCAGCTGACAGTAATTAAATTAGCAATATTTTCAGTGTTACTGGCATCTAGTTACTAGACCTTCAGCTTCTAAAAGAAAATAAGATCCAGATCCTATCATTCACCACCTGATAAAGATTAGGGGATTTGGGAAAAAGTTAATCTATGGTAAGAGCTGAAAACAAGACAGGGCAAGATCTCTGCTGTGCAAATTCCAATCCCAAAGAGCTCAACAGCAGAACTAGACAGGAGTGGGATATCAAACCCCACACAGACAAACATCCCCTACAAGTGCTCTCAGTGCCCCAGGAATGGCATTTCCAGCCCCCCACAAGCCATCCCCAGAGCCAAGCCCTTCTCCCAGAGGGCATTTCTGTGACTGTGTCAGGAAATGAAGCATGAAGAGCTGTCACAAGGAAGAGGTGGATGAAGAGGACTGCAAGGGTTTCCAGAAAGATCCCATTCAAGTATTTCATTTCTCTTTTTCCAGGTTTTCATTCTATTGCCTCACCAGCAAAGTGTGCACGATTTGCACTCCAGAGGCACAAAGAAGCTGATGGAAAGCTCAGCACGTGCCTGGGACCAGGAAATCAAAGATTCATTTGCACCTTCCACTGTCCTTTCCTTCAAGCACAAAACACAGGCCAGAACTGAAGAACAGGAAGCCACAAAGAGGAATTTCTATCCAAGATGCAAACCTGCTTTAGTAAGACACAAAACCAATCCAGAGTGAAGCTCTGCAGCCAGAGAATCCCTCACCAGAGGTACTGCTTAGAAAATGAACCAGAATCTCCCACCCCTCTCCACCTATAAATTAAAGAATTGGGGAAGTAAAGAAAATTCATGGATATTGTGCCAGTTATGTACAGAATATTCCTGTAAATGATGTGTTAATACAAAACATACAATTAGTGAAGACAATCCACCTGCAGGACAAAACATATTTGGTAGGCCAAGAGACTGAGCATTATTTCCAACAGCTCAGTGTATTGTGCCTTCTCTTGGCCTCACCCAACAGCAGACTGTGTCTACAAACAGTTTTTGATTATCTCTGTTTCCTCCCTGGCTAATCAAGTTCTCCAGCAACTTGGAAGAACCACAGGAAAACGAAGAGGAGAAAACAAAGGCAGAAAAACTTGCAAATGAAACAGTAAAGGTTACAGGAGAGAATAAAGACAAAGAGCAAGGTAAGAAAAGAGGGCTTTGTTTTTCCTAAGCCAAGCAGCAGAATTAAACGTGAGCTTAAACCTCTTCAGGACAAGGCATGACACAGCATCAAATCAGTTCTGCAGCAAGCACAAGTGTTTATTGCATGCACCAGAATTTCAAGCCCTATTTTCACACCCCTGGCTGGTGGACCTTGGGATCAATACTTCTCATACAACCACAGTAATTTTTGTCACACCAACTGCAAGGCTGAACTGGCTGTGTTTGTACTTAGAAAAGCTGCAAAAGCATTTGGTTCATCTGCCACAAAGATGAAGGAGGACTAAAATGCATCTATAGAAAACAAAGTTTAAAAAGTCCAAGGAACACAGTTCAGTCACATCATGACATTTACTGATCCCCCAGTCAGTCACTGGATCAGCTCTGCACAGAAACCATTTCAGTTACCTCACAGTCAGATTTCCAACACACTCCTTCTGTCACACGTTGCAGGTTTAAGTTCTAAAACAAAATGCCTTGTGCTTATTCCAACAACAAAATAATTTTTTGAATATATTGATCCCAAAATCACCTGATCCCACAAGATTTCAAGAACAGGCTTTTCTGGATGAAAGCAAAGATAAACTGCAATGACAGTTTGCTTAAAATAAAAATCCCCTGGTGCCCAAGTTCCAGCTGCTCCCTGCCCAGCCCACTCCTGACTCGTGTAACGCTTCCATCTCAGACCATCACACTCCAAGGAAAGGCAAGATTCACTCACAGGGGATCTAAGAGTGAAGTGTTGGAAAAACCAAACTCAAAAATAATCACTCTCAATCCCAGGCAGCTCAGGGAAGCAGTGCCCTGCTGCATCCCACCTATAGAAATCACTGCCAGCTTCCCATGGTGCCAGTTCCTCTCCTGCAAAGGTGTCCCAGCCCTTATTTGCCTTGAAAATGCACCTCCAAGAGAGGAGGGTGAGATCTGTTGTATCAAACTCGTCTCTCAGAGGTTTTTCAGATAACCAGGGCAATCAGCAGGATCTGATCACACTTCTGCTGTAGATACCACTGCAATGTGCATTTTCACTGGAGACAGAAATAGCAACAGGATATCAGGACCCATCAGGAGCTAAGAGCCTGATCAATTCTGGCACTGCAGTGATATTTACACTGAGAGGAGCTTTCAATTGACCTGGGTGTGCAGAAACAGAAATAGGGTAAAACCAGGGAGGCTTCATTTCCAGCTGCAAGTTAATTAATAGGCAGCCATGCCATCCAAAAGCCAGTTTGGGTACCAAACCCAAAACTCTGTCATTTAAAGCCAGAGAGTTTTGTTTAACAGACATAAAAACTTAAGTACTTAAGGAAAGTAAAGCCACTTTTTTCAAATCTAAATCCTGCAGCAGGATTACTACAATGAATGCTTATTACTGTTCAATTTGTATGCAAAACAGAACAGTTTAAGAGTATTTTTTTCAGAAATAACCATGAGATAAGGAACAAATCCCATTTTAACTCATGACTGTATGTACATAAACAACACACCCTGGGGCAAAGTGTTTTACATTAATACCTAAAGTTTTAAGTTCACATCTTCAGCCTCCAATGTGTGACTTCTCTATTAAAAGGAAGAGAAATGAAAAGCCCCTTGTTCTGCCAAAGGAGTGAAGCCACTGAGCAGGTTCAGAACTATTTCCCATTTGTCTCTGGGCACACTGAAATGACATCAACAAAGCAGAGAAACTTGTGTTAAAGTGTTAAATCCGTGTTAAAGGACTGATCAAAACCCATCTTCACCACCAAGGCAGTGCAGAAATCTCCTGTTACCTTTCCTACATCACTCCTGTACCCAAGATCATCCTTGGATTTCTGCAAAAGCCAGGACAAGCAACAGATGATGCCATTTTTACTGCATGGATGGGAGTCCCAGGGCTATAATAATATGCTGAAAGAACTATGGATATGTATTTCATGCATCTAAACTGAGGGTGTAAATTATAACATTCTGTGTAATACACAGTTAGATCATAGCTATTTGAACACAAAGTTGTGCAGAACTCCTCAAAATAACCTGCATTGAAAACACAGATTATGCAACAACCTATTTTTCATGAAGGATTTACTTGGTGTGATAAAGCACGAGATGGAACATATTGCTTTAAGTGCAGGCACCTTCCTGAAAAAAGCATTCCCAGAAGCCAAACAATCAACTCCATGGTTTATTCAACTCCTGGGCAATGTAACACCAGGCTAAATAGCCTAAAAAATGCACATTTCACTGAGAGCTCTGAACACATGGCAAAGGACTGCAGTGAGGGTGGCTCTTTGGAACAGCACAACATAAAGAAAAGACAGGATGCTTTGAGTTTAGGCTTTCCACTAATTACCAGAATTTTACTGGTTATATCTATAAAGCTGATGGTCTGTTTAAACTGAAATATCTTTTAATTTTTACATCTGTTGCCATTACTAGCTGTCAGTTGCATTTTGAAGTAGACACTTCACTGATACATTTGCTGTGATCTATTTTGAAGGATTATACCTTGAATATACTCTCCAGGATCATCCATATGCCAGACCCAGAACATATGGAAGAGAATGATACCATTAAATAATGGATGAAGTGTCAAGATGGCCAAGATTCATCAGTCCCATCACAGAAAATAAACTGAAAGCAAACTGAGAATTTCACTCCTGTCCTGCCTCAACACCTTGAGCCAAGCCAAGGAACCCTTAGCAAGCCAGGACAAGCCATGCTGCTGGAATAGAGAATTCCAAAAGGAAGGACAGAGCAACCATCATCTGTCACATCCCAGGCCAACAAAGAACAGCTGAGGACCACAGATCCCTTCAGGAAAGGAGAGTTTGAGGCCCAATCCAGACCCCAATTCTAACCCTACATTTGACACCTTCAATAAAAACTGTCAGTCACAAGCAAAAAACACCTGAATTACTCTCTTAACCACACTCCCATCACACCTGAGCTTCCCATGTTCTGGGGATAATCAAACAAATGTCAAAGGAGTCTTGGGGTTGCTCCTTAAATGCCAGAATTTCACCAAGCTCCTCTGGGCTCCTGAGAAACTCCAAAGAAGGTGGTGTGGGGACACCTGGGGAACTGAGTGCAGGTTTTAAAATAAAATAAACCAAAACACACAGCCCTGAGTGACAGACACTTCATTATGTTGAGAATGTGCATCCCAGAACAGCAGCTCTCCTACAAAAGCCAGTCCTCACCCAGACAAGGGTGAGCACATGCTGTCCCTGTTTTAAAATGAAAGAGCAGGGAGAAATCTGCCACATTTTTTCAAGTGAATTTTTCTGTTTTCTGCTTTTTCCTTCTTTTTTTTGCTGTTTTTCTGCTGTTTCCTTCTCACATCATTCTTCTGCAGTAGAAGCTGAATTAACAAACTGGGAAAAGCACAGGATGCAAGAGTCAGTGCTGTACCTGAAAACTGCTTCTGGGGTTGTAAGAATTGCAAACTGCCTATAAAAGTTTATTTTCATCACACAGCTCATGCACACCTTGGTGCAGGAAGTCCTTCCATAATCAAAGTCCAATAAAGACATAATTTCAAACATGTCTGCCAGGAACACACTGGACATCTGGATATCTGACTAAGGCTCTTAGATCACAAAACAACTTTTTGCTCTCTCTCTCTCCTTCAAGAACTATTATGAACACACAAAAGTCAGAAGGGAACTGGTTTAGAGAGGAAGACAAGACACATGTCCTTCACATCTGCAGGATTAGAAGGAAAATTTCAGTTAAATGATAAAGCAATACAAAGGCCAAACCGTTGGCAAAACAACAGAACATAAATTTAATCCTCCCTCCTCCCCTAATCTTTGGGAAGGAAAAAAAAACCACACACAGAAATAATTATTCTTCCTCTAAAAAACACACTGAAACCACAACTTCTTAATCCTGTATTTTAAGATTTACAAATGCTACACTTCCCAGGTGTTTCCTTCCCACCTGCAGGTGCAGAGCAGGATTTCCTCAGAGCCAGCAGGTGGGATGGACATCTCACAGGAGCTCACAGGGACTTCCAGCCCCACAGAACCACGATGGGCTGGGCTGGAAGGGACCTTAAATCCCATCCAGTGCCAGCCCTGCCATGGGCAGGGACAGCTCCCCCTGTCCCAGGCTGCTCCAGCCTGGCCTTGGGCACTGCCAGGGATCCAGGGGCAGCCACAGCTCCTCTGGGCACCCTGTGCCAGGAAGAATTCCTTCCCAAATCCCATCTATCCCCACCCTCTGGCAGGGCCATTCCCCTTGTCCCTCCTGTTCCTGATGAAGTTCCCCCTCCAGCCTCCCTGTGAGGACCCTTCAGGTCCCGGAAGGTGCTGTGAGGTCTCCACACAACCTTCCCCTCTCCAGAATGAACATTCCCAGCTCTCCCAGCCTGGCTCCACAGGGAGGATGCTCCTTCCAGTCCCCTCAGGAACTTTGCAGCCTCCTCTGGACCTGCTTCAGCAGCTCCAGGTCCTTCCTGTGCTGGGCCCCAGGGCTGGAGCAGCTCTGCAGGTGGGGTCTCACCTGAGTGGGGCAGGATCCCCTCCTTTTCCTGCTGCCCAGGCTGTGAGATCAGCCCTGGATATGTTGAGTTTCCCCCCAGCCATTTCTTCTCCTCCCTGTTCCTCCCCTCAGGGCTCCATCAGGCCTGAAATACCTTTTAATTTTTTACCTAAAATCAGGACCTGGAGTGACAAGGGGACAAGGGGAATGGATTCCCACTGCCAGAGGGTAGGGATAGATGGGATTTGGGAAAGAATTCTTCCTGGCCATCAGGCACATCCACCCCAGGAACCCCCAGCAGAACCTCACCCTTGCATCACTAAAGCACTTCACAGGTCATGGCAGCAGCACTAATTAAGTTTAACAGTAGGATCACATCCTTAATTTGTGCAATGAACCTTCAGAGTAACCAAAGTGGGGACATGCTCCTCTCCAGAGGAGGATTTACTGCATAAAAAAAAATGGATTTGGCACTCAGGACATGTAGGTTCCTATTTTCTGCTGATTTTCAAATTTGGGTACAGGAGACTGCCATTGGTACAGGCAGGGAAGTGCTTCCTCACCTCAAATAAATGTAGGAATAAAACCCACTGAACACCACGGGGTTGTGGTAAAAACTCCTAAAGGGATGTCCCATTTACAGGGGGTGGAAGATGGAATCAAGCCCTTCATACAAATATCACTGACTTCATATCAAAGTCACCAAGAATAAAATGCAAAGTCAGGGCATCATCTCAACAATGGAAAAAGAGCTAAGAAAAAGCAGCCAAAACCCCCTTCAAAATCACAAAAATATGGGGATATTTTTGCTTTTCTTTCATTGTGAAGTTCAAGTAATTCAGAACATGACTTGAGAAGACTAAAAAGTGAAGAGGTTTTTAAAATAGTCACTTCCATTTGCTCTTCTTAGTGCTGTATGGAAGTAGCACCTTCAGAGCTCTGGAGGGTGCAGAGAGGAAATTAAGATCCAAAAAGGAATAGGAATTATTTCCTTCTGAGCATACAATGAACACAGCAACTTTTGGAAGCTACTGAATGAGTACATTTTAATACAAATTATCACTTTTACTTAGTAAGAGCTGTCAATCTTAAAATATTGATCCCTTTGGCATTAGGAAAGTGAGATTATTCCCATGCATTTGAATGAGACAGATTTCAGTAACCACCCATCTCCCATGCTGGAAATCCCAGTGTTGTCAGGTAAATGCATGGAATTTAGGTGGTTTTCATTTAACCCTGCCCTTTTTTTTTCTTTTTGGTCCAGTGGGAAAGCTTGTCACAAGAATTCCAGGGCCTGCCACAGATACAGAAGGAAGTTCATGAAAAATATTCATGTTCTGCAAGTCCAGGTGCTGCTGTTACAGCAAACAAAAATAAACAGATATAAGGAAAAGCTGACACCTAGACAATAGTACCTGTTAGTCACCACAGAAGTGGTAAAATGGAATTGTTGGACACACAGGCAGCACTTCTTTCTGATAGTGCTTCCATTTCTTAGAGGTAGGAAGTTCTTGGACTATTTCTAGAGCTTCTTTTCCACTGCATTTCCTGCTCTGAGACATCTGATAAGAAACTCCTGTTATCTACCAACATTTTGTTGTCACCAGCCAAACATTACAGACCTTATGCCTCAAAACTGACTTCTTGTCCAGGCCCTCTGTAGAGCTTGGCCTTGAGAATTCAAATTTCCCCTCCTGGATGTAAAAGCACCTCAGAAGGAATAAATGGCTCCACTGCCAAGAGCACCTGGGAGGGACAGCCCCAGCCTTCCTGACTGGCTTTTCCACAGTTCCCACTGCAAAGGTTTGTCCCAGGAGCTGTGCTTGGCCCCAGGGAGGCTGGAGATGCTTCCACCAAGGCCCAGGAGCAGCAGCCAGCCTGCAGAGTGAATTTTGCTGCAAAGGGCTGCAGATCTGCTGCATGCCAGAGGCTCCTCAGTGCTCCAGAACCTGGGAAAACACAGGATGCTTGTGGCCAGGGTGTGTTTAGGAGGAAAGGACCTCTTTCAGGGGAAAAGGAGAAGCTGCACTGGTATTTTCCTGCACTGCTGGAGGCAGAAGCTTTGTCACCCTCCTGCCCAGGGCAGGGCATTCTGCTGGGACAACTACAAACCTGCAAAAGAATTCGTGTTACCCAGGATTACACCTCATTTGTGTCACCTGGCCTGCTCTGAGATGCTTTTTCACCCTACAAGTGATGCAGTTTTGCTCAGCATTTCACACCTCATCAAGTGACAGACTGAAAACATCATTATCCAAAATCTGGGGTTCAGGAAAGGCCTTTTGTGTCAAACCCCAACCACGCAGTGAGACCAAAGCCAGAAGTGCTGGTCCCCACAATTTTCCTTTTAGGAAGCACTAACAATATTAATATTCCAGGAAGTTGCTGAACAGCTACTAACAATGTAACAGAAGTGATAAAAGACATATGTCCACACACAGCTTAAATCTGGGGTGGGGGGAAAGTGCTGCATATTTTGCATACCGATTATTTTAAGTAATAACCGTGCTTAAATTTCACTTTTCTCTCATGAACTTGCTCATGTCTAGCAATAACCACTAAAATGAAGAAGTATTTTCACTTGCTGATAGAACCTAAATGGTTTGTAAGATACCACGATTTCTGCTCTCCCAAGAGCTTCTCACTATCGAAAGGCTGTGCAAAAAAAGCAAACCCCAAACCCTGCTGCCTGATAAGTTATTCAGAGATACATAAAAATCCCCAGGTCCACAAGGATATTCAAGAACCATGAAACTTCACCCAGCCCATTGCATAGAAGGTGCAATCAGTACTAATTAACAACTGCAAGAGCCTAGCTGGAAAACCATTATTCTGGAAAAGAGTATGTACTGAAACAGAAGGTGACCTAGGCAATGCAAGCCCGACCGAAGAGGGCAATCGGATCTCTGGGGCTGCTCTGTACAAAGCTGGGAATAAACGCCAAGCCCTGTGCTCGGTGCTTCCCCCGGCACACAGGGATGCTGCTGCTGCTGCTGCAGCCGGGGAATCCTGGCCAAGCCCAAGGGCTGTGCCCATGTGCTCGCTCCTTCACCGGGCGGGAGGGAGCCCTGCCCAACCCCGGCTGGAAGGGTCGAGGAGGAGGAAGAGGAAGAGGAGGAGGAGGAGGATGCCCGGGAGCAGCTGCTCCGCTCCGCTCCCCGGGGAGGACGCGGGGGCAGGAGCCGCTTAGCCCGGGGCGGACCGGGGCTGAGGAGGGCTGGGATGGGATGGGAGGCGATGGGATGGGATGGGAGGGAAGGGAAGCTGCAGAGCCCACGAGGGTCCCGGGCGGGCCGCCCCCACCCCACCCCCGGCGGCTTCGGGAGCGCTCCCGGGCTCGGCGCTGGGTGGGGGCTCGGGCTCGGCTCCCCCCGAGCTCTCACCTTTTCGAGAGGTCCATGAGGACCCCGGAAAAAAGCTTCTCTCCCAGCCG
>VZTR01008898.1:143462-211739 GCA_013400775.1 Chaetops frenatus
CGGTCCATCCGACCCCGCGGGAACTTCTCGTTGGCCAGCGGGGACTTCATTCAGCGCAGAGCCGGGAAGGGGAAGAGGGGGCGCGGCTTAGCGCTTTATAGGCCGCCGATGAATGGTGGGGCGGGGCTTGTGGGGCGGTTTCACCATCTGATTGGTGGGGGGAGGTGTCGCTCCCGAGGAAGGCCGGTGATTGGCGGAGCCGAGTGTCGGTCGCGGGGCGGGAAGCGGGGCTGGGGAGAGCGCGGGGGAAGATGGCGAGGGCGGGAGCGCGGCCATGAGGGGGGACGGGTCCTCTCTCACAGGGATCACGTCGTTCCTCAGTGTGGTCAGATCGCCCCTCGTGGGATCGCCCTGGAGCGGCTCCCCCGCAGGGCACAGCCCGGCGCTGCCTCCTGCGTTGTACAGTGCGGGCAGGGGAGCTGCTGGTCCCCGTGCTGGGGGAGCGCTCAGGGGCGGCACTGAGGGGAGGGAGGATCACAGAATATGCTGAGTTGGAAGGGACCCACAGGGATCATCCAGCCCAACCCCTGCCCCTGCACAGACACCGCAACAATCCCGCCCTGGGCATCCCTGCTTGTGCAAACACTCCTGGAGCTCTGGCAGCGTCGGGGCCGTGCCCATTCCCTGGGGAGCCTGAGCAGTGCCCAGCACCTTCTGGGGGAAAAAAAATTCCTGATATCCGACCTAAACCTCCCTGACAGAGCTGCAGCCGTTCCCTGGATGCCGTCCCAGATCAGTGTCTGACCCTCCTGTTGCCCTCACGTTATGGTAGGAAGGCAGAGGCACCGGTGCCTTTGGTGAGGTAAATCGGCACTTGGAGGCGTTAAACAACATGAATCGGGCACATCAGGTAAAGGTGGAAAACAGCGTCGAAAGGGGAGAAAACAAGTTAATAATTTCCTTCTGCTACACCGGGTTGCTCCGAGCCCCGGCCAGGCCGGCCTTGGAAGCACCCAGGGATGGGGCAGCCGCTCCACGCTTTAGTGCAGAATCAGAACCAAAAGATTCACTGGCACTTGCACTCCGAAGTTCGCAGAAGCCAAGTTCCAGCAGCTCTCGGGCAGGGAGGCCGGAAGGGTCGTGGCCCTCGCTGCAAAGCGGAGAGGTTTTATCTCGTGGTGATATTTCTGTGCTGCTCTGATTGTGCTCAGGACGCTCAGCCCCTGCTCCCTTCCCTGGGGCTGCTGAGCAGAGTCCTGAGCCTACAAGAATCAGGGTCGGAATCCTGAGCCTACAAGAAATTCCCAATTAACGCAGAAAAAAACCTAAAACCACTCAGCCCTGGAGCTGATGGGGATGCTCGGATCGACAGCTCAGCCCAGCAGGCTCTTTGTTATGTTAAGTTGGGATTTATGTAAAGGATGGGCATGAAATGGAAGATTTCCTCTTGCAAGTCTTCTGCGGGAACGCACCTTTTCAGCAGGTATTGCTTGTGGAAGGCAGTGGCCATTTAAATGCAAATTGTTGGGTTTTGGAGTCCCCAGCAATTCCTGTGCTCCATAGGGAGCAGAGTGGGTGTATGGCTTGTTCTCTGCTTCACTGCAGTAACAGCAGATTATGTGCTTGACCCTACTGAGGGATCAAAATAAAACATTATCGGCTCCTTTGAATGTTGAGAGGTGCTGTGTGTGCCTTTAAAAAGGGGTAAATAAGGACATTTATATCCCAGAATAATGCCCCACAGAAATACCATGCCATGGGTAACTCTTACATTCAACCACACCAACACAGACATGTGGATGCAGGATGGAACTCGTGTATTTAACAAAAATATCCCTCAGTATATAATTTTTTTCCATCCCAAATACCTTTGATCACCATTTAATTTCTATTTATTTCAAATCTAACCTGTAATCTCCTTAAGACAGGATTTGCCTTACAGTGGCTGGTCTGCAGAATGGTTTGGCATAGTTGGAGTCTTTTTTTCTATCCTGGAACCTTTAGAAACTGCCAAAATAAAACTAATTAAGTTAATGAAACAGATTGCACTAGCACACTGTAAATTAAAACAACTCTCTCTGTGTTCAGCAAGTGACAGGAAGAACAGAAGTGGAGAGAAGAAACTGTGAATTACAGAGAGGAACGGAGACAATCGGAGGGAATAAAACAATTAAAATGAAAGCAGGAAGAATGCCGAGCTCCACAAAGGTGTGCTGCAGTAAATTTAGGGATGGGTAGCTGAGGGAGCTGTGAGTTTGGGTGGAGAGTGAGGGGATGTGGGGAAGCAGCAGATCCCACTGGAGCTGTGAGCAGGGCGCCCACTGGGAAGGAATTGTTTGTGTGGGCAAACTGGGACGTGAGAGGGATCTGGGACAGGGGAACCTTTCAACTCAGCATTACTGATACTGATTTGTTCTGTCATGAAACTCCTCTCTGGAAGCATGAACAGTCCCAGCACGTCTGAGTGCTTCAGGTGAGAGCTACTGGGGTGGGGTGTGGAGGTTTGAGGTGCTGGGCAGTGGGAACATCACTCTCTGGGCACCAAGTTCCCTGGAAATGCACGGCCAGGAAAGAGCCAGCACCCAGTGTGAGGCTCCAAGGAGCAATATTCATAAATGGACAATAATCAGGGTTCCAGTGAAGCCAAACCCGTGACTGCAGCTTCCCTCAGCTTCCTTGGAGCTGTGTGAGCAGGCTCCACAAGGAGCTGCCCCTGGGAATTGCTGGGATTTGTGGTGCTGCTGCTATCCAGGGAGCTAAGGACAAGTTCCACATTCCCTGTTCTGCCCTTGCTGCAGCTGCTCTGTGTCAGCGAGGGCACAGAGGGCTCTGTGGGTTTATAGGGACAGCAGATCCCTCTCCTGATACCTGCACTGGGGTGGAGGAATTTTAGAGAGGAGGTTCCCAGTCTGGAGTTCCAACACTGAGGCTTTGGCACTCCCCACGTTCCAAGATGAGGTTTTTATCCTCAGTGCAGCCTCTGCAGGCTCTCAGCTGCAGGAACACAGAGCTCTGCTGCCCTGCTCAATCCCAGCTGCAGTGACAGCGGTTTCCTGTGCCTGCCACAGTGACAGCGGCTTCCTGTGACCCTGGGCAGGGCCACCAAACCCTCCCCGAGTCGGGTTTAGTGTTCACAGCTTTACTCAGAGTTATAAATCCACCAGTCAGCGTTTTCAAGGCATGATCTGCTAGTGGGAAATGTTCAAGGCTTTCCAAGTCCAAAAGAAAAAGTGTAGCCAGTGAAAACCACTGTAGGTGAGAAATGCAGAGGGATACAGCAAATAAACTGAAAGTAAATCTGGGTCTTGGTTGTCTGCTGCAAACTCACTGCTCCTCTAACAGATTAGGAAAGTAATGCTCTTACAACAATTGTTAATTATATTTAAGCTGGATTGAAATTTGTTAATGAATTATTACAGAAAGTTGGTTTGGGGTGAGAACATCCTCAGTCTTTCCTGTAATGTTGGTAACTGATTGCTGTGGCCATATGAACACGGAGCTCATTTTGTTGGGTTCAGGAGCATTAAAGGATTTGGGAAACCTCACTGCAGGCACACGTGCCCCAGAATTCTGCCCTGCAATCTGAAAAGTCAATTATGTGCTGCATTTCTTGTGAACAAGAGATGAAGTCAATGAGTGGGGCTTTACTTAATGTCCATATGGAGAATTAATTGAAATGGATTTCCACAGTTGGGGTTGCTTTAGAAAAAATGATAATTGTGAGCCCTTGGGGTGAAGGACAGGCACTGCCTCGCTGCTGACATCTCACTTCGTAATTGTAAGGAAATGGAGTCTGAAGGTACTTCCTGTCTTCTCTTGTAACCTGACTGGTTTCTGCTGGTGGCATCCACACTGTATCTCCATGGATTTCTCCATCCAGAGAAAATGGGCATCATCACTGGAGCCAGGCCAGATTGGGAGGCCAAACTCAACTGTAGTTAAGGCAGCTTAGTCATTAATAGAGAATTTCTCACAAAAGTCTTCTGAGAAATTACAGAAGCCTCTTTAGCCATAAATATGTCAAAGCACCTTTTTTTGTTCCTTGTGGTGTTTCTGGGGTTATTCTACATCTGCAGCCAAGCTCTGTTCACATCCAGAGTGTCCAACTGGTGAGGTGTGGCTTTTCCTCACCTCTGGTCCCTGGAGATGAATCCTATTTCAAACAGGAATAACAAGAAGGGTAAAACACCTTAATTAGAGGAGTGGGAATCCTACACAGTCTGTTCTCATCGGGATTTGGTGCTGACAGAGCTCAAGGAGACAGGACAATAGAGGAAATGGAACTGACTGGTAATCATTTGGATCCTTTGTACTTCCCGAGCTGAAGGAGCAGCTGCCAACTGCCTGTGACACTGTGTCCTTCTCTTTGGCACTTCTGTGGAGCCCCAGCTCTGCTGGCTGTGAAAAATGGACAATAACATTTCATTCACACAAGAGTGATGTGGTTTAATTATAGTGAAGGTTTAAAAACAACTTGAGGATGAAGTGTTGCGTAAGTGTGAAGTGTTATCCTTGACAATGACACAGGGACCAGAAAATTGGGATTTCAGATGCATCTAGTTATTCCATAAATTACAAATTAATTTCTCTCCTTAAACGAAGAGTTACTGAGACATTCAGCTTTCTTGCTAATTGTTTGACTTAACTAATTGGATGGATTTCAGTAAATTGGCTGGTGGAGACAAATCTGTTTTCCAGCTCAACATTCTCTGACATGCAGCAATCAGATATGGACTGGCTGCAGATCAGAGCCAAGCACTGCAGTGGTCACCAAAAGAGAACAAATTTGTAGTGGATTTTCTAGGGAGATTTCAAAAGGGCCTGTAACAGCTGAAGCCAGCTTGCCTTCATGGTTTACCTGAGTAAAGCCAAGTAACTCTTGTCTCACATCCTTGTCTGCTTTTCCACGTCACTCAGATCTTCCTGGGAGTTCCCAGGCTGTGATGGAGGCACTGCAGAGCCTGGGATTCCACACTTCCCTGGATTTTGTGGTGCTTTTGAAGCTGTTCCAAAGGCAGGGGTGGGGCATAAGTTACAATGCAGTCAAGTTTTTAAAGTCATGTTTAAAATATTGGAAGCTCAGCCTTGCCATGCAGTTTGTCTTTCAGTCAAAACCCAACCAAACCAACCCAAAAAATAAGTCCCAGCTCCTTCTGAGGTCTGCAGCTGTCCTGGGAGGGGTGGGAGCAAAGCCACTCTGAGCTGGGAGCTTCCCATGCCATGTGATCACATCACTAGGAGGATATTCAGGGTAAAATCCATCTCTGGTGTAATCCCAGTGATGTTTTAATCCAGGCCCACCGAGGATGAGTCTGTCCCTGGTGCTGGCTGCAAACACTCACACAAAAGCACCAAGAGCAGTTGCAGAGGTCATGGCCCATTTGTGTGTGCAAATGTCCCTGTGCCTGACCTGCACATTTCATCTCTTCAGCAGATGCTCTATTCTCTGTGTAAAATTAGAATAAAAACTTGCAGTTAGCAATTTGCAATCCCAGATTTTTTTTTTTCTCCCTGACTTTGTTGGGGTAACATTTTGCTGGATGATTGGTTCTCACCCCTTCTTTTTCTATCTGTTTCATTTTTCTCTCTGTCTTTCCACAGATTCCCTTTTATCCTCCCTGTTGCTTCCTCAGGCCTCATCTGACGTGCTCAGTTTACCAAGTCAAGAAGTGCTGTCATCACAGGCAAGTATTTTCAGCTCTTCTGATTTTGGAAGTAGACCTTGGACTGTGTGTCCCTGTCTGCTTTATGTATTTTTGCATTCTGGATAAAAATAATGAAGGGACCCTGGTGATGAATAAAAATGACAATTTTGTTATTACTTTAAAATATCACAGGGATTGAGGGGGAATATGTAAGGAAATAAACTCCCAGACTGCTCTCAGTCAGTGTTTTACCTTGTGCTCTCTTTTTATACCTTTGTTTTTGTCATTGTCTCATGTTCTGGTTTCTTGTGGACTTTCAGTTGTGGAACCTCTTGTGCCAACTGTATTTCAAACAAGAAGTATCTCTCTGTATTTTATGGATATCTGGCAGGCATCTTCTCTTCCCTTTCCTAATCTAATTCCAAGTAGAATCAATTTATGGAGTCACCAGGCTCAGCCTGAATTCCTGTCAGAGCTCACCAGCAAATCCCAGCGTGGTCCTTTGCAAGTCACTTCCTTTGGTAAAGTCAGGTCAATTTTTAATTTCTCTTCCCAGGTAATCTTGTAAGTCCTGACTCTGAGCAAACACTGTTTGCAAGGGGCTTGCACATCAAGAGAGAGAATCCTTCACCCCAGGAGCTTGCTCTGTTACCCTTCCAGGATTGTCAAGGGCTGGGAAATTGTGTTGCCCTCATTCAGAGACTCTTTAACTCAGGCCATGGAAAAAACATCCCATCACCTCCAGAAGAAAACAGGCTGTGCCTCTGATACTGGGATCAATAAACACTGGGATTTGTGATGGCAGGGTGAGGGACTGGCAGCTGCTCCACAAACCCAGGGCAGAGATGATTGACATGAGAGATCTGATAAGGACACTGTGCAAAAAGACAGTAAATGCTGCTTGTCCCAGAGTTCTGGGAGTGTAGAGTTGGACTGATGCAATCAGAACAGGAACTCGAAAAAATCCTTTTCCTTGGTCCTGTCACAGACAGGTCCATTAAGTGACAAATGCCAGGAATGAGAATGTCTCTGTCGGGGTCATTCAGCTGTGACTCCTGCACATCTGTCTGTTAGCAGCTCCCAAGGTAGAAAATGAATGTAATTAGAACCAATCTTGATGATTTGCAAAGCACTGTTTGTGCTTTTAACTGCATTCCCTGGGACCAGAGGCTGGATCTTGCCTTTGACCCTCTTTCTAGAGCTGGCCTGGTGGAACTCCCCAGTCACCCCTCAGCAAATAATAAAAATAAAATTGAAAATGCAGGCCTTTAAGGACTGTGTCACCACCCCTGTGAGGAAATATGTTGGTGATGCCATTTCTCTGTGTTGCCCTAATCTAATCCCCCATGTGGGGTTTATCACAGAGCAGGGCCCAAGCTGCAGTGCCAGGATGTGCTGCTGGAGCTGGATAATACTTTATTTTTAACAGTTCTTTCCCCACTGCTGCTGAAACCACCGTGCTGAGCAGCACAAACTGCTGGGAAAAGATACCTTTGCCAGCTTAAATTTATTTCTGTTCACTGGAACAATTGGTTGGAAGTGTTTGGTTGTTTCTCTTGGTAGTAGGCAAGGTTAGGCTTCCAAAACATTGAAAAATGCCCTAAAAAAATGTATTTTCCAGGCACAGTTCATATGAGTTTAGAAAATACAGAAATGAAACCACAACAGAGGTACTTGATGCTGAAAAGGAAGCACCCAGCAATGACTGCTCTGCTGCAAGATTGTAGGGTTCCTCTATTTAGACTCAGCCCAAGTTCTGGAATAAAAAGGGATGGAAAACTGTAAGGGGAACAAATTAACCATACCAGGTCATTGTATTTGTTCTGAGAAAAAGACTGAGAAATACAGCTACTCTTTGCAGCAATCTGCCCTTCCCACTGGGCTCATCCCTTGTGGTTGTGAGGTCTGCAGTGTGGATAATTCATATCAGAGCCCCCCTGGCACCTGGGATTGCTCTGATGGCAGTGGCAGCTGGGTGTTTACTGAGTGTTCCTTCTCCCCCTTCTGTACCTCAGGCTAGGACATATCTGGGGGGCTCTGTTTGTTCTGCTTTGGCACCCCTTGGAATGACAAAAATGCTCTGAAATCTGGAATTTCACGCTGCAGCTTTCAAGGGACACGTTTCTGTAGGAAATTCCCTTGGTGAATCACACAATGCAAGGTGAGGGACAGGATCCCAAAAGAATTACCAGGATTGAATCAAGTTATCCCTTCATGAGAATGGAGAAGTCTCAGTCAGGATTCTGCATAAAAGCAGCCAAACACCTCCCCAGTGCAGGAAGGGACAGGGGAGGAAGGAGAAAATCTCTTTTCCTCTCTGAGATGAAGAATGGAAGCTGTAAAAATCAGTGCCATTTAAAATTTGGTAAATGGAATATAATCAGTCCTCACAAAGCATCCTCTGTACTCATCTGTGCTTGCAGGCACAGAACAGACTTGGCAACTGTCTCCTGCATGAAATAGGAAAGGTTTAAATGCTTGTGTAAGCTCTTCAAACAAAACAGCTCTTTGCAGTAAAACCACTGTTCTCTAGGACATTGTGTCTGGGAAATGTGAAACTGTTTCTCTGGCTGTTCACCACGGGTTCATATCCCTGTGTGAGTGGGGTTTGGAAATCTTTATCTCTGTGGTACAGGGAATTTTTTGTCATTGCAAAGGGTTTTCCTCTAGGGGATCAATTTAATATAAAAGGGATTCCTGATGCTCATGATATTTTCCCCTCAGAATTAAATGGAATTGGCTGGTGGATGCAGGCTTGGACCAGTGACAGAGCAGATAAATCCCCTTCTGCCCGCAGACTGGAGGCAGGGACGCTTTGTCACATCAGTAGTTACAATTTGACTTCAGTTTTGCTTTTTCTCTGCCAGTCTCTATTTGATTCGACTTTCTGAAGTCACCCAGGGTGAGTCAGATGTGGTCAGGCCAAAGGAAGTTCTTGAATCATTCCCAAATGAGGGCAAACATGAGTCACTTCCGAGGGTCGAGACACAAAGCCCCACAGACCTTTCCGTGGTTCAGTGGGAGAGAAGGTGCCCCAGTGAGCCCAGGATGGGGATGTTGGATTGCAGGGCTCTGGTGGCAGCAGGACTGGGAGCTGTGGAGGTGCTGGGATGTGTTTTCCACAGGGAGGACACAATTCCTGGCATTCATTAGCATTCCTGCTGCAGCTGGATCAGCCTGGGTGCACAGACTGCAATTGCAATTAATGCCAGGGCTTCCCCCGGAGTCCTGGGCAAATCTGTGCTCCTGGCAGGGCCCACGGGGAGCAGTCCCTGCTCAGCACCGAGGGAAAACCTCTCCTGCAGAGAGCCAGGGAGCAGCAGAGCCTCATCCACCACAGTGACACAGCAAAAGTCCTGTTTAAATGTGCTTTGCTTTTGGATGTGCTTCCTGTTGGTCAGCACAGGCAAAACACAGGACACTGCTGAGTTGAGAGGAGCTGCTACAGGGCAGAGCAGGCTCTGGGGGCACAAAATCAGCTGAAAATTCCTCATATAAAGGCAGGACCTCGGGGATAATTTTAATTCACAGTCAGGAATGTGCCAAGGCCAATCCCTTTTCTTTGAGCTCCTTTCTCCTGACTCTCAGCCCATTGCTGCTGCCTCATTACCCCCCTGGCCTCTGGTGGGGCAGTAAATCTGGAGGCCTAATGGTGCACAGGGCCCTTGGAGGACAGCCCTGGCTTTTCAAATATTAATTTCTATGCGGATCAGGGATGTCCCAGCCTGGCTGTAATCAGGGGAAGAGGGAAGGAGACAAATAATCACTGAACATGACTGTTTGGGGAGCAATTCCTGTCAAAAAAACAATCAGCAGCAGAGCTGGATGCGAGCTGGCCTTGCAGCCCCAAGCACAGGGAGGGACGTGGGCTTGTTTGATCCCTATAAACTCTAATTGCTTCTTCCTTCACCCCCAGCCAGCTGCTTCCCCTGGCTGGGCTGGAATTCCTGTTGTTCTCTGGGAGCAGGGAAGGGTGCAAGGCTGGGGGAGCTGCCCCTCGTTGTGCAGACCCTGCAGGGACAGGGCACCGAGCACAGGATTTTCTGGGCATTGTCTTCTTTCTCCAGGTGGTGCCAGCTGTGGCAGGGATTGCTCTGCTTCAGAGCACAGCTCTGCTTCAGCCCAGAGCCTGGGTTATTCCAGGTGGAACAGACCTTTGGGCCATGAAATCAGTTTGCAGCAAGTTTGCAGCCCCTGGGAGCTGAGCTGATCCCAGACTGATCTCACCCAGCTTGATGAGCAGTCAGCAAGACCATGGTCCCACTAATCCTGATTCAAAGGGGAGTTACAGCAGGGCTTGGCTTCCACATCTCCAGAGTAATTCCTTGTGCTATCCAGACCTCACCAAAGTGTCCTGGGGAATAGGATTTTAACCCAGCTGTTGTGCTGTGTGCTGGCACAGGAACCTGGGGCTCAGGGTACCTGAGGTGTCAGCTCCCAGAGCATCACCCTGTGCTCAGTCCTGGGTTTTATTCAGAGGCACAGCTCCAGGCTAGGTTTTTCTTTATATTATCAGGATAACAGCATTAGCAAGGGTGTGTCCATCCCTTCACCCTCAGTAGGTAAACTCTACATTTTTCCTTGAAGAGGGATATTTAAACATTGATATGATAATGAAGAAAAGAACTCAACCACGCAAAATGTATATAAACTCATAGCTGGCCCTGTGTGAAAAAATAATCCAGAGGCCACAGAACTGCAGGGCTGGCTCAGCCAGGCAGTGTCACAGAGAGCTCTTTCTCTTTAATTTTTTATTTGGATCCTCCCTGTATGTAGGTCACAATGACTTAAAAGAGCAGGCACTGACCAGACAAACCCAAACCTCTCAGAACAAAGCCATTGTTGCAGGAGGAAGATTTTTTTCTCCAACAAGACCCTAAATTAGCACTGAAGGATTGCAGCATTCCCTGTTCCCTGCTCTGCTGGGGTTCCTGTTCCCAGGATGGGCAGAGCTGCAGCCTGGTGTGCTCTGCTGGGCTGGGCAGGGCAGGAGGGGCACGGAGCTGCTTCCTGACCCTGAGAGCTGTGGCCACCCCATGGAATCCATCCTGGCTGGGTCCCCCTTCCTCAGGAGCAGAGGAGGGATGGAAAACCCCTCCCTGCATCTCCCATCCCTGTGTCTTCCTGCTTTTTCCCAGCCCTTAACCACAGGGACTGGACAAAGCTCTGCTGCTGCTCCCACCCCTGTGAGCATCATTCCATGGCCAAGAGCCTCTGCAGGGATTCATTCCCTGCTTCCCTGGGAGAATTCCTCCCTGGTGCAGGGACACACAGCCCAAACACCTCCCTGAGCTTTGAGGGGAGGGGAAACAGATCCTGGCTTTGGCCCTGGCTCAGCCTTGTGCCAGCAGAGAACAGCAGGGAGTACCAATAACCCAAAAGGTTTTATTTTGGGAGAGGAGGGGGAGGCAGCCAAAGGCTGGGGCTCACAAGGTCCCAAAGCTCTGGCCAAAGAGACTTAGTGAGCCATGGCTTGCAAGCAATGCTGGGTGGCAACAGTGCAGATAAAAATCCCCCCCAAAACAGGGTATGAATAGGCCCTGAGCACAGATCACAGGTAAAAAAGCTCTGTAGAAATGCAGATTAAACCCCAACAGATTCCCCTTCAGCTTCAAATTCCATATTGTGTCCCCAGACTTTGCATCAGGGGGTTGGAAATGGAGCATCTTCAGGGTTCCTTCCAACTCAAATCACTCTGTGGTCCTGAATTTTCTAAATGTGACACAAACCCCAGTTCTGATGCAGGGAGAGCTGAGGTATTTTGGTTTCTTTACCTCTCCTGCCTTTTCCCCTGGAATTCCCAGGGAAGGGTTCAGCAGCACTGAGCTGGCACTGGATGGTGCTGTGGCCCAGCACAGGTGAGCTCACCTGGCTGCCAAAAAAATCCTGCTGCTCCTGGAACCACCAGGGGAGCCACAGGCACAGCCAGGATCCTGCATTACTGCTGGGTGCAAATTCTTTTCAAGAGCAGATTTTGCAAGAGCATTTTGTGCCCAAGGAAGCAGAATTTTGGGAAGTTGGCTCCTGTCCAGTCACTGAGCTGAAAATCCAGGTTTTCAAGCACCCTGAGAGTGACCTGTGCATGTTACCAGTTTGAGCCAATGGAAAAGGCAAGTTTAGGTTAAAAATCCAGTTTTTAAAATTAAACAAATGTCCAGAACACAGAATGTTCTGAGTTGGAAGGGGCCCACAAGGATCATCAAGTCCAACTCTTAAGCCCATACAGGGACTGAACCCACAAACTTGGTGTTCTCAGCACTCTGCTCTGACCAGCTGAGCCACTCTGCCACTTTTTAGGGTTGTTTTTTTTTTGCCCCTGATGCTTTTCCACTGTTTAGGAGGGAAACAGCTGTTGTTTGGTACTCTGGAGTAAAGAAACTCGTAAGTAGAAGTTCAGATTTTGAAGTGTTTTCCAGATTTTTCTTCTGATTCTGGAAGGAATCTGTAAGAGAAACGTGGCATATTCCAGGGTTTGAGAAAATCACAGCTGTTACCAACCCAGTCTCATTTTCCCACTTTTCCATCAATGTTGTTTGATTAATAAGAGCCAACTTAGTGCTGAGCAACCCAGGAATAACTCAAACTGTAGAAGAAGGACACCAGATGTAATAAAAGCAGTTCCTGGAACAAGGAGATGCAAAGATCTGCTTGGAGGTGGGGAAGGAATGGCACATGAAATGTGTGTATTTTCTCTGCCACAGAAGTATATTTTCTTCTCCTGATAAATGTATCCGAGGCAATATAAACAATTTCAAAGAGCTGAAAGTATGCAGTGAGAAGTTGCTGTGAATCACACACATCAAAGCAGAGCTGAGGCCCAGCAGAGGCTTTCTGTGCAAAGAAAACTGGCTTTTCTTGTATTTCAAAGGAAGAAATCTTTCTCTGCTTCTCAGACTCTGCCTGTCCCCGCACACTTGACTTGGATCAGTATTTTCAGTGGGGCACTTGCTAAACGCTTCACTGACATAAGAAAAATATTGGTTTCTCCTGTCTGCCTTTGAGATTATTTCAGATCAAATCCCTCTTTGGTTGGGTCCTAGGGTGGTTCCTCCCCAGCCCCAGGCAGGTGCTGCCCCACCTGAGCCTTCTCACTTCTCCCAGGTGAGCTGCAGGGGAAGGGAGAGCAGGAAAGGCTTCAGAGGGTGACACAGCCAGGAGGGGACTTGGGAACACAAAGATCAACTGCAAACCAGATGTGCCTTCAGAGAGAGGAAAGAGCAGTGTTTCAATGGAATATTCCCTTTGACAGAGCTGAGGGAATGCTCTGGAACAGCAGGATTGCTCTGGAAGGGGCTGGGAAGCCACAGCCAAGTGAGGAAATCCCAGTTGGATTCTCTGGAGGATAAACTCCATTTGGAGCTGTGTTATCTGATGTGTCAGCAAGGACAATCACACAGATGCTATCAAGTAATAAAATCTTTACAACACAGCCCATGAACTGTGGAGATAAAGAGGGGTGGCTTTGGGGTTTGCTCAGAAAAGTCCAGAAGAGTTGCAATGATTCCTGTCTTTAGGGCTGTCAGTTATTAACTTCAGTAGAACTTTATATATTTCTATGTAAGAAATCCATGGAGAGAAGATCTTTAACTCCATTTTTTTTTACCAGAAGACTGTGCAGATAAAGTTGAATTATATCTTCCTTTTTAGCAACCCTTGAAACATTGTCTAAAACCATTGGAGTTCAAAATATTCCACAGTGGCTCTTAATCCAAAGATGATACTTCAAAGGAATCAGAGCAGTTTTGTGGGAGCCTAATTGAGAGCTGCCAAAATTAGTCTTCCTGTGCCTTTTCAGGATACGCAAAACTGCCTGAAGTAAATTCAAGTTTTCTGTTGTAGTGGTTAAAAATCAAGATAGCTTCCCATTTCTGCTGCCCATCCCCATCCCGTTGAACTAGATACCACTGATCACATTTCCTACAGGATTACTCATTAAAGGGAAGAATCCTGGAGAAAGGAGGGAATTCAATTCCCAAGAAGTTGTGGTATCAGGCACGTTTTCCCCAGGTTTAGTTTTCTGTCTGTGCAATTCCCAGCCCAGACCTCAGCAGTTCCCCCGAGGTTCCACTCGGGGATCAGGAACAGCAGTGAGATCCCAGCCCTTCCTGGAGAAACTCTGTGCAGCCTGGATGAATCCTTTGGTTGTCTTGTTCTCTGGAAATTTCCTTTCTGGAGACCCAGGCACACTGAAAGTTCTCCTGACAGAGTGTTGTCACACGAAATAATAGACTTTTCCTTTAGGGAGTCCCCAAAACCACGGGATTTTTGGAAGATCTGTGCCTTCCTGCCCTGCAGGTGTTTCTGTCTGTGGAGGTCTGGTGAGCTGCTGCTTTTCCTGGCTTTGTTCGGCAGATCCACGTCCCCTCTGGGGCAGGAACAGGCTCTGTGTCACCTGTGGAGCTTGGCAGGTGCAGTTCTGAGCAATCTTTGAGCTCTGTCCAGGCTGTGCGATAATTCAGCTCCATCCCGGTAATGAATTCTCTGCTCTTTAGGGCTGGAGAGCAGCAGCACCTCGGACCAGACTAAACGGGCACTTAACAGAGACTCCCCTGGAACTGCCCAGCACATTAACGCCAAATGAGCTCATCCTGAATTCATTAGCAATGATTACTCTGAGTACCAGAGGAATTAATAATCATTAGCATTTCCTAAGGAGGGCTGCGGAAGGGCTGCCAGCCACGGCTGGGTTGGGGCTCCGCAGGCTTTCCCCAGCAAGTCTCGTTCCGAGGGAGTCATTAACTGGAACTTTGTGCTCACCGGAGAGTTCCCACTGATGTTTGAATCCCTACTCCCAGTTCAGTTGCAATCCAGCTCTAAAAGCACTTCAAAGCCCGGCTCTGCCTGCTTCAGTCAGTGCTGGAATTACCTCCCTTATCCCCGTTTTGTCTCCGGGTGAATCTCCCTGGCTTTCTGCAACTCTTCTGGAAGGTTAATAAACCTGGGAGGCTGCTGGGAGCCACCCAAGGGCAGGGGGACTCCACAGACAAAAGGAATGCAAAAGCTCTGTGTTATGATTTCGTGCGGGTAAATTCTCAAAGTAAAGATATCCAAGGCTTTGATTCGGCTCCTTAAAGCTCTCTCTGTTCCCAGCAGCATTTGAAGACTCGGCTGCTTTGCATATCACAGGCAGCTGACTCGGGAGGCAGAGGGAATTCACTGCTCGCTTTGGATGACCTTTTCCTTTGGGAATGAGCTTCCACAAGAGTTCTACTGCTCTGACAACTTATTCCTGTTCACCGTCTCCAAATGCTGCACACTTAGAATTTACATCATCCTGCTACATTTAAATACAGCGCTGAGCTTTTCTGCATAACTGCTCCTTGTAACCAGCAGAATCCTAACCCGGCATCATGGAATATCCTGAGCTGGAAAGGATCATCCAGCCCAACCCCTGCCCTGCCCAGACCCCCCAGCAATCCCACCCCGGGCATCCCTGGGTGTCCAAGCTCTCCTGGAGCTCTGGCAGCCTCGGGGCTGTGCCCATTCCCTGGGGAGCCTGGGCAGTGCCCAGCAGCCTCTGGGGGAAGAACCTTTCCCTAAAATCCAACCTAAACCTCCCCTGGCACAGCTCCAGCTGGTTTTAGTTGGAAATGGAGAGACAGACAGGGGCTTGGATGCCTGACTGGATGGATTGTGCAAGTGATGTCACTTTAGCAAAGTCAGAGGGACTCAATTCCTTTATTCCTGGAATAAATGCTGTCCTGACTCAGTGTTTGGAGGATTGCTTAGTGACATTCTGCATTCTCCAAGACTCCTTTGAATTTCATTTCATTTTAAAGACAGGAATGGAAACATGGATTTGTGTCAGGGTAAGAGAGCAAAATGAGGGGTGCAAATCCTCAGTGCCTGTTAAAAACTCTGCACAGAGAGGTCCAGGCCTGATCCCTGCTCAGACCCTGCTCTGAGTGATGCTGACCCCCAGGAGCAGGCAGAGCAGCACTTTTATCATTTGTTAACACTCTATGGTGTGGATGGGTGTTTGTCACCTGCTCTCCCAAGCACAGAGTAGTGTCCAGCTCCTCTGAGGGGAATAAACTGCTCAGTGTGAGGCCAGTGACCCTCCCAGTCAGTTACTCCTTGGGAATCTCCTGAGCTACAAACTCACCCTGGCTCTGTGCCCACCACATTCCCCCCACCCCGAGTGCTGGAGGGTTGAGGAGCTGTCAGCATTTTTATATCTCATCATGGGACAGCTATCAATATAATCTGATCTTTATGGACAGGGAGCATAAAAGCTCAAGTGCTGTTCATATAATCTGATTATCTCCTTCCCTTTACACAGGACTGGGCTGCTTTCCTTATCCAGTTTGATCTCTCTCCCAAGGTTTCTGTGGTGTTCCTCTGCCAGTGGAATTGTCCCCTGCAAGTTTTATGTGAGCAGGAGAGTTTATGGCTTGAGTTCAGGGACCTCCTTCCCAAGGCTGAGCAGGTCCCCCTGGAACAGAGCAGTGAGGATTCAGGTTTTCATGGCTGTGCCACCCCTGCTCTGCTCCCTGTGCTGATGCTGCTTTGCTCCTCACAGGTGGGGCCTCAGCAGCAGGGTCCAGCTGGAAATGGAAGTTCCCTTTCCTTGAGTTCAGCAATCTTGGGGTTAAGCTGAAGGAATTTTAATTAACAAAGTGTCAAATTTGTTTTCAGGGTAGTCAGAGTCATTTTACAGCCACTTCTAAGGCAAAAGTGCAGAGGAAACCCTGGTGGTGATACAAGTTTCCCCAGGTCCTTCTCTGCAGAGCTGAGAACTGGTGCATGGTCCATTTTTATTTTACTTTTATTCCAACCTGAATGCAAAACCAGTGAAATCTTAAAAGTAAAAATACATCATTTTGTTTAAATCTTCTCTAAAGGAAATCTGAGCCTTTGGCCTTGATTGCTGCTGATCTCCAGGTTATTGGCAAGGATGAACAATTGCCTGATAACCTTGATTCCCACAAGGTCGATGGCATTGCTGTGACTCAGGGGGCCATAAAGCTCTGTTTCCAAGGGGTGTGGGCCAGGTGGGCTGAGAGCTTGGGCTGGTTTATAAAGGCAGGGCTCAGCCCAGCTGCCCCATCCTGCTCTGATCCAGCTGCTGTCCTGCTCCCCAGGCCCATCCCAAGGGAACAATGGCATTCGCAGGCAAATACGAGTTCGAGGGCGATGAGAACTACGATGCCTTTGTGCAGAAGATTGGTGAGTCTGGCTGGGGTCAGGCACGGGGCATGGATGGGGTAAAAATACTGGGGAAAGGCTGGGAGTGCCCAGCCCAAAGAGGAGAAACTTCAGGGTGGCCCAACTGTGGCCTCCCACTGCCTGAAGGGGCTGCAGGAAAGATGGAGAGAGACTTGACAAGGAATGGAGTGACAGGACAAGGGGGAATGGATTCAAACTTGCAGGGTGCAGGTTTAGATGGGATATTAGGAATATTAGGAAGAAATTCTTCCCTGTGAGGGTGAGGAGGCCCTGGCACAGGGTGCTCAGAGAAGCTGTGGCTGCCCCTGGATCCCTGGCAGTGCCCAAGGCCAGGCTGGGCAGGGTTTGGAGCAATCTGGGACAGTGGGAGGTGTTCCTGCCATGGCAGGGGGGTGGATGATCTTTTAGGTCCCTTCCAACCCAAACTCTTCCACGATTCCATGATTCCATAATTCCATATGCATCTATTTAAAGAGCAGGACCAAATATAAAAATAGGTATGTGCAGCTAAAGAGCAAAGGCTCAAGTATTAAACTCCAAGCACTGCATGTACAGATTAAGGAGAAGGGAATATTTTATGTACTATATATTTCTCCTGTGTATTGTTTCTTAGGGAAAAGAATGCAAGATTTATTTTAGCAAATGTGTAATGTACCAATATCTTTCTTTACATCAGTAATTTCAACTCAGAGCTTTGATATCATAAAAAAAATTAAAAATAAGAAATGAACAACAAATCAGATGCTCTGAGAACAAACACACCACTACCATCCTCCAGCTCAAATTCAGCTTAGATTTGATCAACTCTGTGTTTTTATTGTTCAAGGCCTCCCCAGTGACAAGGTTGAAATGGGAAGGAACTGCAAAATTGTGACTGAGGTGGTGCAGAATGGGAACGACTTCACATGGACACAGCACTTCCCAGGAGGCCGCACCACCACCAACACCTTCACCGTGGGCAAGGAGGCAGACATGGAGACCATGGGTGGCAAGAAGTTCAAGGTGAATTTGTGGAGCTCTGCAGCTCCACAACCTGGGGTGGGTTTGGGTTTTGGGTGAAAAGCAAACCTGTGGCCTGGTGGAGGTGTCCCTGCCCATGGCAGGAGGTGGAACATGAGGGGCTCTAAGGTTCTTTGGAACCCAGACCATCCTGGGATTCCCTGATTCCATCATTGCTGATTCCTGGGCTGCCTGCCCAGTTTTCAGAGCTGTCAATGAGTGATGTGGGGATCTGGAAACTACAGGAACTGGGAGATGAACAAGTGTCTGTTTAAACTGTGAACATTCAAGAACTAAAGCCCACTGATTTTAGCCCTGTGCAGGAGGCCACCTGTGCAACACACAACCTCTGTCCCATAAACCTCCAGCATCAGGTGTGCAGGTGTTTACAGAATATCTGATAACAGAAATTCCAGCATCTCCAGCAGCCTGAACCCTTTCTCTCTTACAGGCAACTGTCAAAATGGAAGATGGGAAACTTGTAGCTGATTTCCCCAACTACCGCCACACTGCAGAGATTTCTGGGGACAAGCTGGTAGAGGTGAGTGCTCAAAGATCCTGGGTAATTCTTAAAAAACAAATAAAGAAAACCCTCAAGAGCAGCAGCCTTCAAATCTTCAGTTTAGAAAAAAATCTGAAGTGAAGGACAGGCTCTGAGCCATCCCCAGGGCTGCTCCCCTGGGACTCTGGAGCTCTGATTGCACTGTTCAACCAAAGTTTTGGTTTGTTCTTTGTTCCAGATTTCTACCTCTTCTGGTGTAGTCTACAAAAGGACCAGCAAAAAGATTGCCTAAGGCAGCAAGGCAAATCTCTTGTAATGCACTGAAAGCCAACAATAAAATAAATAAATTAAAGTTCTGTCTTTGTCTCTTTCTTGGTATTACAAACATCCTCATGTTAATGATTACCCCATTCCTAAATATCTGAATACTCAGAATTACAGATACTCAGAAAATCAGAATGCAAAAGTCAGAAGGTGCAGCAAAGCACTAAATGATGTAGTGCAGGTATTTCAGGGGGTGATGCACACCTGGCATATTCCAGTGTTTCTTCCCTCCCACCTACTGAACAGAAACTCAGCTTCTGCCTGGAGAAGGACAATTCTCTGCCCAACACCTACATCAAAATGCAAGACCTGGTGAAAGACTTTTGCCCCATTGCTGCTGAAAAGGAGGGGCTTGAAAGCAAGAGAAAGTCAGTTTATTGCCCGTTGTAAGATGTCTCACACTGCCAGCAGGGTTTTCTCTTTCTGCCAATATCTTCTCTTAACCTTAGAACACATTGAAGGTTTTACAGTCCCATTTCCTCATTGCAGCCCTGCTGTTTCTGCAGGGAAGGTCCATGCTTTGACACCTGAGTCTGATTTGTGAAGGACCCCAGCTCTGGCAGATGAGGCTGAAATCCAGGGAAGGTGTCCCTGCCCATGGCAGGGGTGGAACAAGAAGAGATTTAAAGTCCTTCCAACCCAAACCCTCCTGTGACAGATTCTCTGCTCCAAGGGATGCCAGTTGTGCTCAGAGCACCACTCTGTGCCCTGAGAGGAGCCCTGAATGTTAAAAATGAGACATTTTAATCACTTCCTGTGCAGACCAAATGCCTTTGCTGTTAGAACTGCCTCGATGGGGCTGGGAAGGACTTTTACAACTCCAGCTGACAAATTCCTGACTCTGAGCTGGCTGGCAAAGCCCAATTCCATTAGCAAGGGTCATGCTGGGGTGTAGGGAAAGAGGCCCAGTGACACAATCTCCAGCATCAATGGCACTTTCCAGCTCAGCTTTAGGAAATTACTGTTGGTTTCCATGCTTTATTATAACAATGTAATAACCAAAGCATTCTGCACCAGTATTGGAGTTACATGTCCATGGCATGTTGGAATAATCACGTTATACATAACGGGTGGCTTTGAGATGGGGACATTCATGAGGCTGCTGAAAGCCTGCTACTCTGTGGGCTTGGTGACATCAAGTAAAAGTCTAAATAGCCCATAAAGGATGCAATCACCTGGTAATCCCATAGGCAAATGTGGAATCATCTGATAATCCCAGACCTGTCCCATGTAAGGCCACACTTCGTTGGATTGAGGCCCATTTCCTATTTGTTCCCATAGTTTCTCATCCTACACTTCATTGAGATAATCTTGGTCAGGATAAATCAAGAATCCAGTAAATAAGCTGTCTGTCCAGTAGGGATCATAAAAGAGCCCGTTTTGCTCTGAGTAAAAGATCTGCAGCCACACCTCATCCTCCTCCTTCAGAGCCAGGATGGTGGATCCAGAGGCCACGTCGTGGTTCCCAGTGTTGGCATCGAAAGTCTTGATCCTGTACTGGCCATTGTGCACCAGGCCAATGGCCAAGTGCTTGTTGGCCAGAGTGATGTCGTAGGTGAAGTAATAAGTCCCCGGGATGCTGCAGATGAACTTCCCACTGGAAGCGTTGTAATGTCCCCCCTCGTTCATCAGGATCCTGTCAAACTTGATGGGCAGCCTCTCCCTGGGGTAGCTCTTGGACACAGCCACGGAGAAGGCAGACTTGGCTTTGCTGGCACTGCAGCTGCAGGGTCCTGGCAGCCCGGGGTCTCCCTTGCTCCCTTTGGGCCCTTTCTTCCCTGGGGCCCCGTTTTTCCCGGGATTGCCCTTTAAACCCCTGGGCCCCCGGGGCCCTGCCTTGCCAATGGCTCCTGCTTTCCCCTTCGGGCCTGGCTTGCCAGGGTTTCCTGTTCTGCCCTGGGGACCTGGAAGACAAATGACCTTATCAATTATCCTTATCACTCTTGTGTGAAAGGGCTGATACAGCAGGTGGAAGGGGGTTAGAGCATTGCAGCAGGGATTTCATTTAGGAGGAAACCATTGCTGGGGTGAGAATCCCAATGAAATCCCACCTGGGGCTGGACTTCTGTCCAGACTGACCAGCCAGGGTAGGCTGGGGGTTGGTGAGGTAACAGTGGAACTCTGTCCCTTTTAAGGACCAGAAGGCTGATTGCATTATCTGGCTCGCTTGAGAAAAAGGAGGAATTAAAGAACAAGCTTTAAATGTTTGGATTTTACAGAGTGGGGCAGGTTTGTGAAGATTTCAGAGCCTCACTTTGAGCAGGTGAGTACTTTTGATCTCATGTCTCTTTTCATCTTTGCTTTTTTTTTTACATTTAGCATGAGACTGTTTAAAAACAAGGTAAAAGTAAATCTAGGTGTAGTAAAAAGCCCAGCCCAGCTGGGGGATGAACCAACAAACACCAGGGGAAGGGGCTGCCTGGAGATGGGAAGGGAGTTGGGCTGGCAGTGATTCTGGCTCGCTGGTATCTGATATGAAGAAAACCGTGAGGATTTGTGCAGTGCCTCTTGACCTGCAGCAGCAAGAGCAGATGGAGGTGCAGCTGTGGTTGGAAATGTGCTCTCCAGACTCCCGCTTTGGGGAGGAGAAGGGAGGCAGCCGCGGGCTGGGCTCGCTGGCGTTGCTGAGGCAGGAGTGCTCTCTAGTGTGGCAGAGGGAAATCGCTGCTCTGCACAGGGCTGCTCCTGCTGCTCCTGGCTCCGGGAGGGTCCAGAGCACAGCCCCGCCTCAGCGCTGAAGGCAGGCTCTGTTCGCTCTGGGTTAGGTCCGGCACGGCCAGCGCCTGTCCCGTTACAGCGCTCTGGGCAGCCCATCCTTCCTTTCCTCCCACGGCTCTGCTTTTCCTGGGGACCGGAGAGCAGCTCCTTGTCTCCCCCCGAGAGAGCCCTGACCAGCCCGGGGCAAACCTCCCTGTGGCACGAAATGAAGCCAGCAGCAACTGCGCACAGCTGTCAGGACAGGATGCGGGCCTGGGACCCCTCTGCCGAGTGGGATCGTTTGGAGGGGGGATAATGGGAATTTCTGGCGGAGTTTCCCACGAGGTGCAGCTGTGAAGGGGCTGTTGCGCCACAGCTCCCACCTTGCCCTTGTGATGCCGAGCATTTCTCTCTTACCTTCATCGCCGTGCTCGCCTTTGTCCCCGTCCTGGCCGTCCTTGCCGTCCTTGCCGGGGAAGCCCATCCTGCCCACGGTGCCGGGAGTCCCTGGCAGGCCGGGGGGCCCGGGGGGTCCCGGGGGTCCGGGCAGGCTGCAGGCCAGCTGGGCCCCCTCCTGCAGCTCCCGCTTGGCAAAGCCCCCCAGGATGTGGTTTGCCACACAGGGCACCGTCCAGAGCAGCAGCACAGCAGAGATCATGGCACAGCCTGGGGGGAGGAGAGGGGATGTGGGAGCAGCCTGTGGGCACCCCGGCATGGGCTGGTGGAGACTCTTGCATGAAAATGGGAGATTATTTGGCTTGTCTTGGCAGGGGTGGGGAGCTGTTTGCTTTGGTGTGATGTGGCTCCAAGGACTTGGCTCACAGACTTTTCTAGGTCAGACCAAAATTTTAATCAATCTCACTCTTCTCCAAGTCCGTATCTGTGGCCCTCCCTCATTTTGTTTTGCTCCCTGAGCCTCTTTTCCCCCAAAACACCAGGAGCAATGGCAGAGGGGTGCAGAAAGCAGCTGCTTGGGACCAGGGGAGTGGAGGAAGGAGAAGGGGTTTGGTGTGAGCATCCCCAGCATGACCTGCCCGTGGTTGGGTCACTGGGGTTTCCTCAAAGCACAAAGCCCATTGTGTGATGCAGGGCAGGACTCAGACAGGCTGGGTAGGATTTGGGCCAGGCCTTAGTGCCTTTTGCTTGTCCATCTGAGCTGAGCCTCATCCCCTTCCCCACTGCAGCTCAGCTTTAGCAGCTCCCCAGTACTGTTACATGCAACTCCTGCACTGGAAATAAGATGCTCAAAGCACTGGCTAAATTCCATGTTGGCCTTAGCTCTCATCCTGCTCGCAGCTCCTGAGGGGTGGAAATGCATATTTAGATACTCCAAATCCAGCCAGCTGATCCTACATATTTATGCTCAGTGGGAACCCCCAGTTCTGTGATATTATAATTAAGAACATGCAGAGGAGAGGGAAATGCAAACCAGATCCAGGGCTGGATTTGGCTGCTAAGCCCTTTGGTTCTTCAGCTCTGATTTGCTGCTGCTGAAAGGCATTGGTTTAATGGACTTGTGAGATGGAAAACACCACCCAGTGTTTATGTGCAAAGCTGAATGAAGGCTTCTGAGTTCATGGAAAAGGAAATACAACATTCAAATGCCTGTGGAGTGGGAGATCATGGGGAAAGCTGCACCCCTGCTTCCCAGGAACCTCTCCAACAGGGCAGAGAAGTGAGAGGCATCTGGAGGTGGATGACACTCACAAGCTGTGGCAGGGAAAAATGTCACTGTGGAGCATAACCTGGAGAAAAGCTGGGAATGCCTCATGTGGAGAAGAAAGGTGTGAGAAGGAGCAGAGGGTGGGAGGGCAGCTCCTCCTCTGAAAGTTTCTTACCATAATCACTTCTGTTACCTTGAGACAGCCCAGCTCCTTGACCTGATGGGATTAAAAGTGGCAAAAAAAAAAAAAAAAAATATCCCACGAGGTTGGGAGGTCTGTGGGACCAGTACTTGGGTAAGTGGGGAGTATCCAAGTGCCTCCCGAGCTGGTGTTAATTTATGGCTCCACAAGAACCCCTCATCCCACATCCCAGCAATGTGTGTGGGATGCAAAGCACCACCACATCCACAAGGGGACCTATAAATAACCTCTTCAACAAATCTTTTTGAAAGACAACAAACCTCATGCTGTTCCACCTTAAAAGGAAAATTGTTCCTCAATGCAGAAGGTCCGATGAGCTCCAAAAAGCAAATTGGAAGCAGATCAGCATCTCCCCTCTCCGTGGTGTGGGCAGCCAGCCCTGCACAGGAGGCTGTGCAGCAGCAGGGCTGATTTTCCAATGACATTTTAACCAATGGCTTTGTCACCAGGGTTAGAGACCTTTGGGCCATGACCAGAGCCTGTTGTGCATTAAAGACGTGTTTCTGTAAGAAAAGATCCTGCCTGGATCAGGCATCAGCTGTATTTTCTGCTGCTTCCAGGGCAGCTGGGCTGAAATCCCAGAGGAAAATCCCTGAGGGTTGCCAGATGCAGGGTTTGGTGGCATGTGCAGTGGTTGGATGGTGATTTTTTTGGCCAGTGAAGTACCCACAGTGCCACGTGGTGGTGGGAATAGGAAACTGGGGGAATTACTGCTTGGAGGGAGGCAGGAGCAGGATGAGGGGACCCAGCAATGAGCAAACACTGACTTTCTTCTCCATTTCCTCTCAATATTCGAGGCTTTCTCAAACAAAACATCCATCTTTCTGCCTCACAGTTTCCTAGTCTACCTCAATGTGTCTTAATTAATCCTCAAGATAATCATTATTCCCATGAGCCTAATTCTCAGCTCTGGAGGTTCCCTGCAGCATCCCCGGGGTGGAAGTAAAAGGAGCCCTTGGGTACAAGGCTGATTTAGGTAAAATCAGGTGTGACAGCAGTGACAGAACACCTGAAATGGGCAGATTTAACTGATAGGAGCCAGGGAAGTACTCACACCAACAGGGCTTTGATCTGTTCCCTGCTGCTGCACAAAGCAACGGCAAAGGAGGAAAGCAGAGGCTGCACCTTCTGTCCTGAACCTGCAGCGCTCCCTTGGCTTCAGGCACCGGGAATTCCTGGGCCAAACCTTCCCCAGCCTGGAGCAGGAACAGCAGGAATTCCTGTGCCAAACCTTTCCCAGCCCCGAGCTCAAACCCGTCTCGGCAGCTGCCCAGTGCAGGGACGGGCTGAGGGAGGTGGGGGCTCCCAGCAGAGGCTGAGGAATGTTTCCCGCACGATTTTATTTCTTTAACTGGCAACTGTTGCCTTTATGGATTCCTGTGCAGGCTTTGGAAACCTGAGCGCTCAGGGACTTAGCCCTTATTTGGGAAGTTTCAAAGCTAAAGTTAAGAGGTGGGAGAGGCAGAAAAAGGCGAAGTGGATGTACTCACCAGCCTGATCTCCTCAGTGAGCTCCTGACAGCGCTGGCAGCCCCCAGGGCTTTCAGGCAGATGTTTTGCTGCAGATCCCCAGCCCCGTGCTGCCACAGCAGGTCCTGGGAGGGCTGTGCAGGATTGACTTTGGTCCGTTTTATTCCCGTTTCACTCCTCCTTGTGCGTAGTCTGAGCTCCCTGCAGCAGCTCCGCTTTGGCTCCACGTTGCCAAAGGCATATTTTCATTATTGTGTAATGGATCTGCGCCTCTTCCTCGGTCACGTGGCACGGGAAGGGATTTTTACACACATGTGCCTGGAAAGCTCTTGATGCTTGGGGAGCTTTTCCCTTTCTCCCTCTGCCTTGCAGTCCTGGAGGAAAGGCTCAGGGACTGCCTGGATCATTTCTGACTGATGCTGCCCCTCTCTCCTGTAGTCCCTGTGCACACAAGCAGGGAACAGGTAACGCTGATCCAACTGGGAACAACTTTGACACTTTATCCTGGAGCAGGGAAAAAAAAAAAAAAAGTGCACTGTATTATACTAGGAGTTCTAGCTACCCATGCTAGGTAGCAAGTAATTCTATTTAAAGTCTTTTAGTCTTATCATTAGCATGATAAATCGTTTAATTCTATATAAATATATCTGGTTTGCCATCCTTTATCCTGCAGGACAAAGTCTCGCCTGAAGGTTCAATCAGCCTTTGCTTTTGCTGCGCACCTGCAGTGGGGGAGAAGTGCCTAAATGTGGGTGACCAGCAGTTCCCAGCCCAGGACAGGGCTGTGTCCCAGCCTGGAAGGATTCCCCCTTGTTTACCTTCTGAGCACTCACTGCTTTCATTGACCTTGCAGCCACGACTTTGTAACCAAATAAAATGATTCAGCAAATGCCGGAAGAGCTGAAGTTCACCCAGAGGCTGCAGGCAGCCTCAAACCCAGCAGTAACAATGGGAGTGTGCTTCTCACCAAAGATGAGTGTCAGTGCTTTGGGGTTTTGGGGAGATGCTAATGGGAAGGAAGAAGCATTTTTCCACCCAACAGGCCTCCAGTCTTAGTGTGGGATGGTGATTTGAGTAATTTTTATTGCCCTGCATAAAAGCAGTTTGGAAGTCTGTAAGCAGCCTACAGAGAGTGATTGTCCCTCTCCAAAAGCCCCCATAAAAATGAGTCAAAACCCTGTTTAAACTTAAAGGATGCCCTTGAGACCATTAGCTCTGCTTAGGAGCTGCAGCCCTGACCCATTAAGATAAAAATAAATAGAACTTATTTTAGGAAGATAGAAGTGGGAACCAGCCCAATCACCAGTGAGCCACTGCCAGCACTGAGCAGATGCTGTGTAAAGCTTGGGGTTGTAGCTTTTTGTTCCATGTACATTCTATTAATAAATCAAAGTAAATTCTGTAATTCAAAGTAAATTCAGCTACCTTTTTGACTCACCAAAATTGGCCCCTGCCTTGACACCAAGTAAGATAGTTAGATAAGAAAGGATTTCTGAAAATGCCTTGTATTTCCCAAATACAAAAAGCCTCCAAGCCCCCTGCTCTAAGGTCTGTAGCACCAGACTTGCACCTTAACCATATCCAATAATAATGTAAAATAAACAAGACACCAACAAAATGAGAAACAATTTCCCTACTCCAACCTAAAGCCACAACTGAAGCCCATGGCAGAAATACTGCAAGGACCAGAATAGTTTTATTTAGGAGCAATAAAAAAAATTCTGAAAAAATAACTCACAGCTGGTGTACAGCAGGTTACCTCAAACCTCACCTCAGGCAGCAAACAGGTAACAGCAGCAGGCTCTCAATTTTTCACAATTTTTGATTCTTCAGGGCTTTCTTTGCTCTCCAGCTTGTAAACAGGAGCTTGTCAGGCAGGAAAATACATCAGGGAAGCTGAAAGAGAGAGTAACAAGCTTGGCAAACTCAGCTTTCCACTGCAGCACACCAGGGCAAGAGGGAGAACGTCCAATATAACCCCTAAATTAAGCTACCTGTAAGATGCTCTCAAAGCAGCCTCCAACCTTATTCCTTAACAAAACCCACAACTTTATACCCAGTGAGCAACTGGGGACTGGGTGGTTCAGCTCAGAGCTGGTGAAAAATACTCCACCAGCACATGGAGAAAGGACAAAGACTAAGAACAGTAATGTTCAGCTTTATAGATTCCTTCAAATAAACCAGGATTTATTAGACCGGGCAACACTAACGCCTCCCCAGCTCCCTCTGCGGGCTGGCTGTCGCTCCCAGCCTGCAATTTCCCATGTGAAAAAGGTTAATTCAGAATTAGCATCTCGTTTGTAATAAGCTTTCAGGGCCAAGGCTTAGCCCAACTGCAACGAACCTGTGGTTCCAGGGGCCAGCTGCAGATCTTTCCCTTTGCTCCCTAATCAGAAAGAAACCTGCTTCACATTCCACAGCTGCAACCTATATAAGGGGAGGGGCTCAGGCACTCTCGTTTTGCCTTGAATACTTGACGGGAGGTGTTTTTCCATCTGCAGCCCTCGAGAGCATGGCGAGCATTTGGAGGGTTTGCGTGTGTTTGTGCTGCTGCCTGCCCTGGCTCTCTGCCGGCACCCAGTGCTCCCCTGGCTCCGGGGGCCGGGGGGGCTCTGGGAAGACCCCTGGTTTTTCGGCAGCTCCCGAGGATGCTGCCAGCCAGCTCAGCGCGGTGCTGCAGCTGCCCCAGGGCGGGGGAGCAGCCCACGCCCCGCTGCTGAAGGTGCTGCAGGAGCGCGGCTCCCAGCGCTGGCACAGCGAGGCCCCGCGGCTGCAGCCGGACTCCAGGGCCCTCCGGTACATGAAGAGGCTGTACAGGATGTCTGCCACCAGGAAGGGCATTCCCAAGGCGCAGCGAGGCCGCCTCTATAACACGGTGCGGCTCTTCACGCCGTGCTGGGAATGCCAGCACGGCCACAGGGGCCCGGGGAAAGGTAGGTGAGCAGTGCCCGGGCTGGGAGGGTTACACGGGGTTTCTGTGTGTTCTGTGCTGGCAGCACCAGATAAAAATACCTCCTTCCTTTAGAGCTGTTGCTATTTTAGTCCTGGAGGCTCTTCTCCTAAACTGTAGGAGTTTTTTTGTAACCTACTTCTCCTTGAATGGCATTAGGCACAGACTTCACAGGCTGGGGAACACCACACGAGGGGTTTGTACGAGACATGCCAATGTTTCCGGCTGACTCATCTCCTCATGAGTCAGAAAAAGCCACAGGCAGATCTAAGTGAAGTAAGAAAAGTGGAAAAAAATGTGGGGGCATAACGGGCAGCACATTTCCTTCTCTAGCCTGACTTGGTTTTGTTTTTTTCAAAAAACCACAGCACTGGTATGAGACTTGTACCAAACTGCCAGAGACCCCTCTCCTTGCCTGGTACATATGCTAGAGAAGAATCATGACCAAAATCTGAAGGGAAAAGTAGAATTATTTGCAAATCAGGCTCGAGACTGGGGTGGCTGGGCACCCTGTAACTTATGGTGCTTTCATGGCCTTCTTAAATGTGGGCTGGTCACAACAGCAGCACCTTGAAATCCTTGGTTGTTAATCCTACTGAGGTAACCTGAGTTCTCCTGACTCGGATTTTTCACTAGAAAGATAAACTAGAAAGCATTGTAGTGCTGCACAGGAACAGCCCTTTGAGGTGGAGTTCATGATTTGTATCATCTGGAGGGTTTAGTTTCTGTTACTTCACACCAACACTAAAGAGACAGTAGCTGACTTCCTCCTGTGCTGGTTCTTTCAAAGAAATTAATCCTAATAGCTTTAAAATCAGGGCAGGGGTTTTCTTGGGTTTGTTTTAATTTCTTAATTTTTAACTCTCATGTCCCTGACCTAAGTAGAAATTTCATGTAGTAAATATAAGGGAGGGCATGTAAATTGTTTCCTTCTGCTGCTGAACAATTTTTACTGATCCACTACAACAGTATTTATGTCTAGGTGGAAAAATAAGACTGACTAACACTACATGAATCTGTTTCCCTTCCCAGGAGATGTTCACTCGGTGGATTTACTCTTCAACTTGGATCGTGTTACTGCTCTGGAGCACTTACTCAAGTCTGTCTTGCTCTATTCCTTCGACACATCTGTTCCCATTTCCTCTTCCATTACCTGCATATGCCACTTATCCCTTAAGGAACATGGTTTTTCCAGCCAAGTTTGTCCCAGCATTTCCCACTCTCTAGCTTTCAGCCTGCACTTTGAGGTTAGGAAACGCAAACGGGTGGAGATGGATGTGACTTCTTTCCTCCGGCCTCTGATTGCTGCGAACAGGAGGAACATCCATATGGCCCTGAACTTCACTTGTCTGATGGGTGACCCACAACGGAGCACGAGACTGGAAAACGCTGTGAATGTGACACTGGTTCCCCCTTCCCTTCTGCTGTATCTGAACGACACCAGTGAGCAAGCTTATCACCGCGGGAGCTCACTCGGGCACGGGAGGAAAAGCAGCAGCCCGCTTGCGGATCCTCCGAAGGGTGACAAGGGACAAGGCACTCCCCAGGGTAAAAGGGCCTCTCGCCAGCGAAGGGACGAGAACCCTAAAGCAGTCTCAGCCACTTCAGCTCACAATCTGAGCGAGTACCTGAAGCAGTCCGTGTTCCCTCAGCACGAGTGTCAGCTGCACAACTTCCGCCTGAGCTTCAGCCAGCTGCGCTGGGACCGCTGGATCATCGCCCCGCACCACTACAGCCCCCAGTTCTGCCGGGGGGACTGTCCCCGTGCCCTGGGCCACCGCTACGGCTCCCCCGTGCACACCATGGTGCAGACCCTCATCTACGAGCGGCTGGACCCCTCCGTGCCCCGGCCCTCGTGTGTGCCGGCCGCCTACAGGCCGCTCAGCGTGCTCACCATCGAGCCCGACGGCTCCATCGCCTACAAGGAGTACGAGGACATGATCGCCACCAAGTGCACCTGCCGGTAGAGGGGACTTGGCTGCACTCTCAAATAGGGATTTTAATATGGCATTCTCGAGATCTGTGGCTGCAATCGACTGGGCCGTGTTGCTGTAGCCGCGGGAGCTGGGTTTCAGCAGAAGGGGGGGTTCACATCAGAGCACTGTTTTTTGTACTCACTCAGCCTTTCTAGAATGTGCAATGAAATGTAAATAGTGTCTTTTTATTGGGAGAATTTTGTATTTAAAAGGGGGGAAAGGTTTCAACTGCTAAATGTCTATTTTTAAGCTGCTTTATTACAAGTTAAAAAGAGAAATAAATGGCTATCACGCACACCCTGATATGCAGTGCCTGCTACTCTACCTCTACAGAAACCTTGTGTGTGGTATCTCCAGCAATGACCAGGAAAAGAAGAAAGTCTTTAATGTTAGAATTATTTCTTCAGTCTTTCATTCTCTTTCCCTACCACATTCCAGCTCTTCCAAGCAGGATGACAAAACCCTTCCTCACAGTTCTGTAAAGAGTTACCAGGTTGTTTTTTTGCTTTTCTTCTGTTGCACTCTTTGGGCTTTCTCAGCTAAAAGAAGGGTAAGAATTGAAGGGCAGCTGTGGGTAATTTGTGAGCACTTAAATCAAGGCACTGGTTTGGTGATAATTGGCATCAGGTGAGGCTTCTTTGATTCAAGAACAAGGAGCAGCTGTCCATGGGGTGAGGGCAGAGGATTGTCCCCTGGAGCCACATGGGCCTCTGAAGGAGGAAGAAATGTTTAAAAAGCTTAATCCCTAAAAATGGCTCCTAAAAGCCTTAAATATGTTGATGTAAATGCTGGTTTAATATTCTGAAATGTGGGGCCACAGCTTTGTTTCCTCTCCCAATGAAACTGTAGGTAACAAGTACCTCAACCCTAGATGCTTTCACACCAAATTTTTACTGCAACTGATTTATTATGGTTTATTTTCTCCTCCTAGACTTGGGGTTCACACACAAAACCTCTCAGCTTTAGTGGGGATTTTTCTTGTTTGTGTGTTTGTTAATTAAAGGTCATGGAGCTGCACTATCTTGTAAGACTTGTTCAGAACAGCCTTTAACACTGACTTGCTAATGGATTAGTAAATAAATGCTGTATTTATTTAAATTCCTGTATTCAACCACCCAACCAGCCCCTACCTTAGATCCTGAGCAATTCCAGAGGCTGGGAATTCAGCCTGGTGGGGCAGGGGCTGCTCTGTGGTGTCACTTTGCTCCCCTGGTCGCTGAACCCACGGGTGCTGGGGTGAGTCTGCAGAGCTCCTGGAGGTGCAAAAGGCACAAATCTGCCCTAAAAGTGAGGATCCTGCTCCAGGTTTCCGTCTCTGACTGCTGAAAGCAAAGTGGTTGACACAAAAAGCTCAAAACAGTATCTTGGTGTCACATAAAACCATCCTGGTCCCAGCACCGTGGGTCAGTTTGGGTTGTGTCACTCCTGCTCATCCCTTCAAACTCGGGGAATTTGGCTTTGGGCTTACCTGCCAGAGAAGAAAATAATTGGAATTGTTTCCTGACACAAATCCTTCTAATTATGGCACAATGTCTAATGTAGTCCAATAATCCTAAAATATTCTATTATTCCATTAATGAGGATAATCTTTTAAATACTCTACTAATTCCAATAATATTTTAAATTTGTGTGATATGTTGTAATAATTCCAATAATGTTGAAACTATCTAATATATTCCAATAATTCCAGCAATGTTGAAGATGTTTAACATATTCTAACAAATTTAATATATTGTAATATTAGTTCAAATAATGGCAAATATGTCTAATATATCATTATGATCCAAATAAAGTTGAAAATGTCTAATACAGTCTGAAATTCTATTATAATCCAAATAATGGTGAAAGCGCCTAATATTTTGTCTATTCTAATAATTCAAATAATTTCAAATATGCCTAAAAATTCTAATATCTTCTAGTAGTTTCAATTATGTGGAAGATTATTAATTATATTAGAGTAATTCTAATAATTATCCATTAATTTAGAAGCTGATATATTATTATAACTCTAATACCTTCTAATTATATTTTCAATTATTTTGAAGATCTCTAATATATTCTAATAATTTAAAAAAATTGGATGTCAAATATATTCTATAATTCGAATAGTATGGAATATGTCTAATATAGTATAATAATTATAATAGACTCTATTAATAATCCCAGTAATATTGAAGATGTCTAATATAGTCCAATAGCAATTTCAATTATGTGGAAGGTGTCTCATATAGTCTAATAATAATTCCAGTATTGTTTACGATGCCCATTGCTGGGGGGGGAGCGGCGGGATATTTAACCTTTAAAAGCTTTTTCCAGCGCAAACTATTCCACAATTCCACGATTTTCTGCTTCAGACACTCCCGCTGTGCATCGGAACTCCACAACCGCCAGACGAAAAGTGGGTTTTTTTTCTCCGACCATTATTTATTTTTCATCGGAACTCCACAATCACCACACAAAAGTGATTTTTTTNGCCTCACGTGACCCCTCCCCTCAGGGCAGGGCCCGTTTATGGCGCACATCATTTATTCCAAATCGCCTGTTTAAAACACGCTCCAGTATATCTGTGATTTACCACACACGTATTTCACTGCCTCTACCATTTATTACAAACAGAAAGCACAGCTGGCGGTGCCCCGGAAGGCGTCGCCGAAGCGGTTCCGGGGCGGGCGGCGGCGGCCATTGCGCGGTGACCGAGGGGACGGCGCGGCCATGGGGAAGCACTTCGGGAACCTGGCGCGGGTGCGCCATGTCATCACCTACAGCCTGTCGCCCTTCGAGCAGCGCGCCATCCCCCATGTCGTGTCCCACGGCGTCCCCAACATGGGCCGCCGCTTCACCTCCCAGGTGTTGAAGGTGGTGCCCCGTGAGTATAGGGGGGATTCCCTCCTTTTTGTACCCGCTTCGTAGTGTAAATTTGGGGACGGGGAGCACTGAGGTGAGGGGGTGGTTGTGGGATGTTGTTTTGTCGCAGGAGGTCGCGGTGCAGTGTCCCCCATATTGTGAATATTCCCTTCTCCCAGTTGTCCCCATGTTGTGAAATCCCCGTATTCCAGTGTCCCCTCCCTGCAGCGTCCTTTTATAGCTGTCCCCTCACTGCATCGCATGTCACTTTATTGTGAATAGCCCCTTACTGCAGTGTCCCCTTACTGTGAAAAGTCCCGTTATTGAGAGTGTCCCCTCACTGCATTATCCCCTTAGAGCAGTGTTCCTGCGTTTCACTGTCCCTTTATGAAGAATGTCCCTTTCTAGCAGTGTCCCTTCATTCCGGTGTCCCCTGACCGTGCCTTTCCTCTCTGTCCTTGCCAGCCCTGGCCATCGCTTACCTCGTTTATTCCTGGGGTACGCAGGAGTTTGAGCGGCTCAAGAGGAAGAACCCGGCTGACTACGAGCACGGCCAGTGACCAGTGACCACCACCAGCGACCACGTGGCTGCGGAGCTCCCTGGGGACCTGCTGTGCTTGTTCCCATGGCCGGAGGGGATTAACAGGGAGATAAGCCTTGGCTAAATAAACTGTAACTTTGCCCCATGACTATGTGTGAAATCCGTGTCTTGAGCTGTTTGAGGTGAGGAGCATCAAATCCCTTGTCTGGATCTCTCTGTACGGGCAGATAATCAGGCTGAAGTTCCATGTGCTCGGATGTTTTTATCTTAGAGCACTTCCAGCCTTCGTAATTCCTGTTTCTTTGAAATATTCCTCAATATAAAGTGCAGCGAGGGCCGGTTTGAAATTGTTCCTTGTCCCCTTTATTTTTCCCATCACTGGCCGCTGTTTTTCCTCCAACCTTGAGATCTGTGAAAAATAAACACACCCTGGGGTTTGGTATTGATTAAAGCTGGACGGGCTGGCTGGTGGCTTGGGATTTGGGATGGACCCTGACCTCTGGCTGGAGGCTCGCTCTTCAGGGGAGCCCCGGGCAGAAGATGAAGGGGAACAGGTACAGGCTGCACCAGAAGAGGTTCCATCTCTGTGTAACAAAGGAATTTTTGGAGTGAGAACAGTCAGTCCCTGGAACAACCGGGGGTTTCAGGAGGTGACTGCACTGGGTGCCAGGTAACCTCCTCTGGGCTCCCTTCCCACAAATGCCTGCACCAGCTGATCTGCCAAGGTCCCTTCCAACCTGGGCTGTTCTCTGATCCTGTGATTCTAATTACCTAGTTATACTGATGTTAATTGGGTGATTAACTATACTCTGATCAGTGGTAAGAGGCTGCGTTAGAAGCTTCTTGAAAACTGCCACGAGAAGGAAGACTATTTAAAGCTTGAAGATGATTAAAAATCAGCTGCTGGTAATAAAGTTGCTTAAATATCTGACAAATTCACCTTGTGGCTCTGAGTATAGAAACACCTTCACTGTTGGAAGTTCAGAACACCTGGCTGGTTCCTTTATCCTAGTTTTTTCTTCCCAGTGTTCCACTGCCTGCCTTTAGCTCCCACCCCATGCAGAGCAACACGTTGGTGTTCCTGCCGTGCTATTCCTGTAGCTGTCCTGGGAGTTTATCTTATCTGCAGGGCAGGAATGACGTTTCCCTGTGTGAGTTTCCCGCTGTGCTCAGGGCTGGGCTGTCAGGAGGACAATGATGCTCAGGCTCTCACTGCAGGAAGCTGGGGCAATGCAAATTTTATTTTGGGGCTCAGAGCACGCAAGACTGAGCTCAGCCTCCTGTGTTTTTTTCCAAGCACAGCCTGAGGTTGGCAGAAGAGGCAATAAAATCAGTCAGCCAGTGCTCCCAAGCTGTGCCAGAAATATTCTGTGCTTAACTGCATTTTGGGTCACTGGTATTTTCTAGGCAGCTTAAGCAAGTGGGGAGCAACAAACTGGCTGCTGTGGCTGTGAACTGGCAGAGATGTATAGAGGCAGATTTATCCCAGAAGAGACCTCAAAGGTCATCCACTGCCATGGGCAGGGACACCTCCCACTGTCCCAGGTGGCTCCAAGCCCCAATGTCCAACCTGGCCTTGGGCACTGCCAGGGATCCAGGGGTGGCAGCTTCTCTGGGAAACGTCTGCCAGGGCCTCACAGGGAACAATTCCTTCCCAATATCCCATCTAACCCTGCCCTCTGGCAGTTTGAAGCCATTCCCCCTTGTCTGTCGCTGCCTGCCTGTATAAGAGTCCCTGTCCCTGAGATGTTTCATTCAGAACATGGTGCCCTGCTTGGTGCCTCCAAGAGCTGCAGAGCTGGGTGGCCTCAATGGCTCTGCCTTGGCACCTCAGTCACTGCCTGGCTCTCCCTGAGTGTTGTCCCAGCAGCTGTGCTGGAGGACAGCAGCTCCCCGGGGCTCTCACGAGGTTCCCTGCTCTGCTCACAGACGGCTGAACTGTGCCCGGCCCAGGGGCCAGACTAAGGCAAACAGAGGGGCAGCGGCACCGCGGCCACGCGCCGGCCCCGGGGCAGGGTCAGCCCCGAGGGGCAGGGTCAGCCCCGGGGGGCAGGGGCAGCACTGCTGCTCCACCAGCAGCCTGTTGCTACCCTGCCCAGCCATCCCCTGCCCCTGCCCCATCCTGACCATGGCCACCCATCCCGAGCCTTCCCACCCATCCCAATCCTTCCCACCCATCCCAACCTCCTCCTCAGATGCAGGCCCCATTCCCAGCTGGGATGGCTTCTGCCAGACTTGTGGCAGTGGAAGTTCAGCCCACGAGCATTATCCAACGTGAAAAAGGTGCTTGACAGTTTTCACTCATTTATTTCTGTTCTCCTTTGGGTAATAATCAGAAGTGGCAACTGAGCAACGTTTTGTGTTTCTTTTCTCACATCTCTGCTGTGGCCTCTGGGAATTGCGGGCATGGAAAGGACCAGCTCAGTTATACTCCTTTTTTCCCCCCAGTTTCTTGCACGGAGCAGTTTGTTGCCTGACAGGGACAGTCTGATGCTATTAGTGACCCAGAAGGACACAACAATTCTGATGTATCATCACAAAGTACCAGCCTTCCCCAGCCAAAAAAGCTGAGAGATGATGACTTACAGAGAGCTCTGCTGCTCTTCCAAATCCATGGATGTAGTCAGGGCTCCTGCTGCTGCCTTGTCCTCCTTTCTGTTCTACATTAGTGCCTGATGGAAACAGCAGAAATTAGAACTCAGATACATGAAAAGAAAGGACTCCATGGGAAAAACAACTGAGAAATTCCCAGCCAAATATAAAATAAACTTTTTAAGTTCAGCTACTTGTCTGCCATGATTTACTGTCCCATTTCCTTCCCTTAAGATCCAAGAAGGTGAAATAATGAAAATTTTGCTTCCTCCTCCCAGAGAAGCAAAAAAAATAAGGCAGAGGAAGGTGTGTAAAAACCATCCTAGGATGGGAATAATTCAATAGCAGTTGTAGACTGTGCTGGGATTTCTTTTAATCCCAGTCAAATTTGGGCTAAGGTCTAACCATCTGACATCACAGCATTATCTTAATCTAAGTCACTTGCCCTCCACGCTGGCACTTGTGCCTTCATATTAAGCAATCAGAGAAATAGAGCCTGTGACATCCAGATTTGTATTTACAATTCAGCTAAAACACAGTTCATTATACACTTACTACTTTATAAAGTATTTACTTGAATTAAAACAGTGTGTTCCAAAACCTGCACACAATGACACAAATAAATTGGAATTTTCTGTCGCTCTGCAATCTCAGATGTCTTGACCTGCCAGATGTGGGGCACATGGGACAGATGTGGGAGGCAGACAGACCCACAACCAGGTTTGGGTTGGCAAGGCCCTTAAAGCTCTTGCAGTTTCCCCCACCTTCAGTGGCCCAGGTTGCTCCAAGCCCCATCCAACGAGATGCACAAGATTCCAGGTGAGGAGCCACGAGACACAAACACTGGGACAAGCACAAGTGTGCAAGCAGAGGAGACAGGAGATGAGAAGTACCAGCTCTGCTCACACTTCGCTGCTGCAACCTCACTCCACAATGGAAAACCTGAGGCTTCCTCTCAATGACAGAGCCCTCCACCCCCCTGGGAGCTGCTGGCACCTTTGGAAGCCTGATGGTGACACGGCTCGGGGCAGAGATGGCTCATCCAGGGAAACCACAGCCTGCACATGGAGCTCCTCAGCTCCAGACAAGCCCTGAGCAGCCTCTTCCATCATCTACCTGGAGATGATTATCTCGGACACCTTTGGATTCCTGGGGGAAGAGCTCTGTGAGTTATCACACACTTTACATTCCCAAACCCAGCTGGGAAGGGTTACACCTGCTTTTTGAGCACTGTGTGCCTGGAAATAAAGGTTAAGCAACTTCCTTATGGTTCTTTCATGTACCAAGAGTGAGAAACCAAATCAAAAGCACAATTCTCTGCTCCAAATCAGCTTGGCAAGACAACCCTCACCCCTGGTTGGCCAACTCAGAGATACAGAAGTTAAATTTGGCTTTTAGTCTTGACCATAATAATGTGGGTCACCCCCCCACCCCCCCCTTTTGCTTACAAATAGACCATGGAGTTCTGGTAACATCTTAGGTGGGCTTTAAAAAAAGGAACAGTTGGCACAAGGGGTCAGCACAACTGACCAGACAAAGTACAAGTGGAAGGGGAGTAAATCATTAGCTCGAGATGGGCCTTGAACCAGATCACTGCAGCAGATGTAGACTTAGCAATTCCCTCTTGCTCCAAAGCGAACTTTGGTCCTGTAATAACTGGCAGCTGATGCAATGATAAGAGAATGAAGTCTATAAAAATGTAGCTGACAGCCTGGGAAGTCCTGACTGGAGCTCTTTGTGCCTCCTCCGCCCACGGCTGCTCCAAGTGACAGCTCCTGCTGGGAAGATGCACTGGTGGAAAGTGATGGCAGCCCTTCTGCTCTGCTCACTGCTGCTCAGCCAGGTAAACTGAGATAATACTGAAATAAACTATTTAAAGGGCTAATTCAAAGGACAGGTAGTCCATAAAAGCTGTTATGATTTGGATGGACAACTGCCAGGAGTTAAGAGGTGACAGCAGGGCTTTTTAGAGGATTCAGCATCATAAAAATGTAGAGTTAGTGCCTAGTGAATACTGGTCTACCCTGAGCCATAGCTCAGCCAGTTGTTCTGCCTTCCCTCCCAAGAAGATTAAAACCATGATTAATTTTGGTAGATATTTCTTCGGGGTTGGGCTGCAAGCAGTGCTTCAGCAGAGGGTGCTGCGATCTGAAAACCAGAAAGGTCTCCAGTGCTTCACTTCAAACGAAGCCTGGGGACCTCAGCAGCAGCAGGAGGAAGCGCTGCAGCTGCCACGTGCCCCGAGGGTCAGCGTGCTGTGTTTCAGAGCCACGGCGGGTCCCTGTCCCCGAGGCAGCCCCAGGAGCAGCCCCGCAGCCCCCGGCAGCGGCGGATGACGCCCTTCTGGAGAGGGGTGGCCCTGAGACCCATCGGAGCCTCGTGCAGGGACAACAGCGAGTGCCTCACCATGCTCTGCAGGTAACCACGGCACAGACAGCACCTTCCCACCTGGCCTCGGCCAAACGGCATCCAGAGGTCACTCTGTGCATTAAAAAAGATACCAGGAATAGGGATGGGGTAACAGAACTCAGACTGTTTAGTAAGCAGAGCAAACAGAGCAGAGTCCAGGGCTCCCGAGTGCCAGCCCCAGTCCTTTCACTGCAACCCCAAATAACCTGGCTGGGCAAAGAGAACAGAGGGCTCCAGACAGCTTTTAGGCAACTTGCAGACCTTGCCATTAATCCTTCCTTTTAAAGCATGCACTAATGAAAAGTGAAAAAGCCAGTATTAATATCTTACCCTAAATTAATCACTTTAAGGTGATTATTTAGGCTCATAGTTTAAAAAAAAAAGAACTACAATATCAAAAGCTATTTAGCTCTCACTAGGCATGAGCAAATTGTCCAACTACATATAAATTGATTAGTTAAAATTATTACTTAATGACTGAAAGGTGATTTTGTATGGCACCTGCTGTACAAATACACCAGCACTCAGAGACAGGGTAGAAAACAGTAATTTTCTACTATATGTAAATAGCAGTAATGGATAAGTATATTCTACTATGAATGAATATTATTATAAAAAAGCTTGTTTTATATTATAAATAATTAGGATAAGTAAATAGGACAGGGTGGTTGGGCTGCTATGCTATGTTTGGAATTCTGATGGAAAGCCAAGACCAAAAATGAATCAAGACTGAACAGTTGAGGGGAATACGGTGTGCCTGAACCCAGCACTGCTGGCACAGGGGCACAGAGATGCACCTGGGAGCCCTGGCAGAGCCTGGCAGGGACAGCCCCAGCTCCCAGTGCCCCTGGCAGGCACAGCCCCAGCTCCCAGTGCCTCACTGTGTTTTTTTTCCAGGAAAAACCGCTGCCTCCTCTCCACAGCCTCGGCGTGAGCTGGCACCAAGCACAGCCTGCACTGTTACTGCTGACCATGCTCCACACACTTGGGATGTATTTATTGACTGCTCAGGAGCTGGAAGGGCCTCGAGCAATCAGAGTATTTAATATTTCTGTCACACGTGCTGATAAAAGGACTTCAAAGAGCTCGAGAGCATCTCCTCCCGCAGCCACGCCTCAGGAGGCCTCTGGCCAAGCTCAATAAAAGGGCTCTGCATCTCCTGCTCGTTTGTTTTTTTTTGTAATGCTTCCTATTATTTATTTGAAGGTGTGAATTAAAGTATATATTCAGCAAAGCAGCTTGGTTTTCCTTGTATCTTGAGCAAAGTGGACGGTGAGCACAGAGCTGGGGCTCAGCTCCAGCCAGACTTTGGACATTTATCCTTCTCCCTGGCAAGAGCATAAAGTAGATCAGGCCCCATCTCCTCCCAATCCAGCTCTTATCAGTCCTCAGATAAAGCCCTGTTGGAAAGAGGGAGCCAAACTGATAATACTGATAGCAATTCCAATATCCCAAATATATCCAGCGATAAGTGGAAGAGAAACTATTTACTTTTAATTACTTCTAATCAAATTTACTTAAATACATGTCCTAGACTGACTTTTGCCACTGACCTTATCTCCTGTCTTAAAATGAATTGATCAAAATGTTGTTTTGATCTGCTGGATGTTGACTTGGAGGCTGAAAGACAAAAAAAAAATATCAACAAGTCTGGACACACACACTGGATGCTGCTTTTCTTTTGTTACACAGAGCTATAGGATCAAGGAAAGAAAATTCTGCCTAAAAATGCACTTCCAGGGAAGAGAAGGCCCCACAAAACAGATACAAGGACAGGGGGTTGGAAGTTTAATACAGAAAATCTATTTGATATTTATTAAACTTAGTTTCTCCAGTTACAGTTCTGCATTGTACAAAGCATTTTAATGACACAGTAGTTAAAAAGATCTTTACAAATTGAAATGTGATACCCTTTTCTCCAAATATTTTAATTGCCATAAATTTGTTTAAAAATACACATTAAACGCATGTTTCAGACACTAAACTTTCTATAATCTCAATACCACAAAATACATAGAATATACTATACAGATGTGGAAAAAATCTAGTTAGTATATAATACTTTGCTCACCATTAACAGCTTTATTACGTGAAATGCACATACTGACTTAGAAATCCTAATTCTGAGCCCCAAAGTACCCTTTGAAATTTCAAATGTATTGCAACAAATAAAATCACAGTTTATTTTTTTTCTGATTTTGGTTGAAGACAGATGCCCAAATCTTTCGATAGAAAACAAAATGTAACACATGGACTTGTCATGTACAAAGCATAAAACAGAGACATCCCATTAGTTACTAATAGTACCTTTCTGTAGGATTAATCAGGGCTTCATTTATAAGTGACAGGTTAAAAGTTACCTCCCCTCCCCAGCCCTCCCCCAAAAGAAAAACCCCTTCTTCACCAAATAATAATTTCAAATAAGATAAAGGATTTTTAATAAATATATAAGCACTTTATCCTCCATATACAAAATTTTTTTAAAACAATTTAAAAGGGGGACCAGATACAAATGTCAGGAACTGTGCTTGGAAAGTCGTGCCTGGTCCTTGGAGTAGAGTTTGGGATGTGGAATGCCAAGGCAGCGCCAGGAGCCGTGTCCCGGGACAGGGCTGGAGGCTGGAGCCAGGGAGCTCTGCCCCAGGAACGGGCACACTGCCAGGGGAATTCAATTCCCAGGTGGAATTAAAACAGGAACAGCACGGCCACAGCAACAGCCCAGCTCCCTGCGAGCTGCCACAGCAGCTGGAACTGCTCCCACAGTGGATCCAGGGGCTGAGCCCGGCCCGGGAGCGGCTCCAGGGCACCGCTGCCCCTTCCCTCCCCCGGGCCAGCCCAGCCCAGCCCAGCCCAGCCCAGCCCATGCCCTCACACACTCGGACACACCACGGATCCCACTGACTCTTCCTGCTTGGGAAAGCCCTCCTGGAGTAGCTCTGGATCTGGGTGAGATGGCCAGCAAAGCTCTGGCTCCTCTCTGTCCTCCAGGATGCCCAGCACTGACCTCACTGCTCAGGAGCAGGGCTTTCCCAGAACACTGACACATCAGAGGGAGGAATTTCAACCCTGATCCAAGGATTTGTTAGGAAGGTAAGAATTTGGAAGTTGTTTACTCCCCAATGGGTAATTCAAACTTGACTTGCTCAGGCCCTTGCGGATCTGCCTCAATGGAAACACTGCAGTGACAGCAAAGATCTGTTCAGAAAATGACATTAAATACAGCAAAGGTAGTTTCTCTCTCTTTCCAGCAGTTTGCCTTTTGGGCAAACTCCATAATTCTCTGCCTACGGCTTTATTTTACTTGCCCCAGGCAAGTGCTACATCATTCCCATAAATTCTGACTCTCTGTGTGTTGGGGCCATTCATAAATACATTTCAGGGCATTTTTTTGTTACCACAGCAATCAAGCCTCAGCAATCTAAAGGAATATACATTGCACTCCTGGATAATATGCAATATTTATCACCAATAAGATGGTGACTCAGCACTCAATAAATAATATATCAATATAGTCAGTTGCACCATAATCTAAAAACAAGTATAACATATACTTTGGACAGACTGAGTCATATATATATACATATATATTAAAAGACACATACAATACAAATTGCATACTGCCATCGAAGCCAAGGAGAGCCGTCCGTCTGCTCTGCTTTATGGCTGAGATTCAAATCAAAACAAAACTCTTGGGCTGGTTTACTCTGGGGTCCTGAAGATTTGTTTGGAATTAGAAATGGTTTGCACCTTTATCACCTGGAACCTGCAAGTCTGAGAGCAAAGTCAAACAGCACAGATAGCTGAGCAAGCCTAGTCTGATTGAGCCATTTTTAAGATTCACCAACTGGGGCCATGATCAGCAAGGGAATTAAAATTACAGCATTGATATGTATTGATACACATTCCCTGTCCAGGGAATCATTTGGGAAGCCAGGATTGGGGAGTCCCTCCTGTGACCTGCACTCCCTCTGTGGTGCTGGGAGCTGCCAAGGACAGGGACAGAGCCCTCCTACTTTGGCAGAGGGATGGAAGCCTAGGACATAATTGCCTTTTTTTTTTTTTTGGCTATAAAACCTGATCAAGTACAGAAATTTCCTCTTGGAAACAAGGGTCAATCCCAAATTAAGACATGCTTTTGGAACTGAGAGGTTTGAACTGATCTGTTTGCACCAGCCCCAGCTGCACAAGGCATTTCCTATCCACCCCCAAGCCCCCTGCATGGACACAACATCTGGGACAGCACTCCAGAGGATATTCCCCCATGGAGTTCACCCTTCAGCTGGGACACTTCCAACCAGCTCAGGTCCACATTTTGACACGATGCAAAAAAAGCCTTCTGGTTGTTTGAAGCCAATTTCTAAGATCCACTGCTCTAGGGATAAGCGATGCGTTTTCAAGAGGCCAATTTGGCGTGACACCAAAAGGTATTTGTGGGACTCCAGTTAAGGAAAAAAAATTCCCCGAGACGACACCATTCCTGCTGACAGCAATGGTGACTGTGCACAAAGGAGCAAGCCAAGAACAGCCACGCTGGCTAGTGCAGCACTACACACAAACCCACCCATGAATGCAACTTCTACCAAGGGATTTCTCAGCGTCAGAGGTGTGCGAGGCACTTCAGAGGAGGAAAGGAAACACAGCTGACAGTGTCCCATGCCCACGGCGGGGAGTTTGAGGGTACAGAGTTCTGTCTCCAACAGCAAAGACTAACAGAAAGGTGACCTTGCACAGTGATTCCATAAAAAGGATGCTCCGACAGACCTGAAGAGTCGAGTCAGGGAGAGCCCCAGGTCTGTTCCCCGTTTATCAATCCGGACGTAGCAAAGCTTTTCTGGAAGTACAAAACACGCTGGGACGCAAAGGAAGCTCTACGAAGATGCAGCTACCTTGTAGTAGGTTACTAATTTGCAAAACTTCTAAACTCTTAAAGCCCATAGGACATACTGCAGTACTAAGGAGCGTAGAATTCTATTCCTTCTCTCGAGGTTGCCGTGATTTTGGCACTTAACTACACCTACACAAAAAATTTAGTGCAATAATTTTCCTGAACATGCACGTTCATCATATCTGATACAGAATAAAGGGTTCAATGGGAGAGAAAACAAAGCAGCATTCCACAATCTCACTCCAAAGGATTCAGAGTTGGACTCTGGGGAAGGAGACCACCGTGATGAGTCAGTTTGTGTGACAGACACCGGGACTTTGAAAAAGGAAATGGAATTTTACCCAAGTACTGCAGAAGACCACTGCATACAGTATACCTGGTCCTGCTGTAAAACATCTTGTAAACAGTTCATAAAATCTTCATCTAAAAGTAAGGCATAAGGCACACCAGACATGTTGGGGGCACTAAGCAATACTGAAAGCAGTAGCATTTGAAACCTTTAACTCAGACAAGCACCTCACATGGAAAGGTACTTTGGTTTGCACTCGGAGAGGGGCCACCTGCAGCTCCACCAACCCTCTGTGGCACCCAGTGGCCCCCTCAGGAGTGGACGTTACGTGACAAGAACAGGACCTTCATTAGCACGGGGTAAAGCCAAGTTTGCCATCCATCCTGCACAGAACAGTGCTTCCTGCAGGAGCAGCTCTGCTCCCACCCCACAGTGGCTGCTGCACTGCCAGCCTGTAGTGTCCATCACCCAGCAGACCCTAAGAGGACAAAATGGACCTCGAGTTCTACTAAAGATTCCTGGTTTCTCAGTCAATGGAAAAGATGCAAATGACGGTTCTGGTAGGAATTGAACTACTCTCGGGTTTGGAACCACAAAGTTCCCCCATTTCGTAACCGTCAGAGAGCGACAAGCACGGAAACAAAAGGTATTTGAAATGAAGAGATGCAAAAAAGCACGAGATTGTCCTTTTCCAAAGCCTTTCCTGTTTGCATCGCACCCATCGGACTGAAGGTCATTCCTACACCATTACCTGGACGTTACATTAAATGCAAATTACTGTAATGTTTTGTGATTGTTATAGTGTTAATCGATGGCTTGAAGCTGCCTTGGAAACAATCCAAGGCAGATCCAGCTAAATATTTTTCCATATAAATTTCTTTATAATTCATTTAAATGAAGTATCTCAATACGTAGAAGAATATCTGGAACTTTTCTATTTAGTACAAATTCTGCAATAATAAATCTGTAGTTGTCATTTATTAGTTGACTCATAGGCATTAGGCATGAGAAGTATGGTGTCCCTACTCGTTAGAACCTATCAACCCTAGTTCCTTTTACAGGCTCTACCACCACAAGACATTACAGAGTAACAAAGCTCACAAAGTACTTAAATAAAGTGTCTAGGTTTAATTTCTAAGTACTCAAAAGGGGAAATTTAGGGAAGAAGAAATAGCTAAAACCAGCCCCAAATGGGGCTTTTCAAAATTAAAATTAAAAAAATTAAAATAAATAGGATTTAAACTGACTGTTCATGTATTGTGACTGGAATTCCAATGATCTATCCACGACAGATCAGCAAAACTACCACTTTTATGTAGCAAATTTTCAAATATTTAAATAACTTAAACCGGGAATACTGGAGAAGTCCGTGAACCAGCTGATTTGGGGGTTCAACACAAAACACAAATGAGGATGGGAGACACGGGAAAGCATTCCTTGCTCTTAGTGTCAACTAAGCAATGTGTTATGGCAGTCTTCCTTATTGACATGACACAGTGTTGTGGAGAGGAATCAGAGGCAGCTGAAGAATGGGCTGGGTTGGGGTTCCTCACTTGGCGTCGAGGCGCAGCCAGTGCAGGCCCTGGCGGGTGTAACGCACCAGCTCCGTCATCATGCTCGTGTTAAACACCAGCGGCCCCATCACCTTGTCCAGTTCAGCAAAGAACTCTAAAACAGCACAAACACACGTTAAAGGCCTTGTCCCGTTCAGCAAAGAGCTCTAAAACAGCACAAACACACGTTAAAGGAGTGCACGTGGTAACCACATCCAAGCCCAGCTCCCAGCGTGAACCGCTGGCATGGAGAGAAAGGGAATGAGGAGAGTGGGAGAATGGGGGGAGTCAAGGAGAAAGGTCCTTCCTAATCCATTTCTTTACTCTTCTGCACAAGACTGCTGGAAAACAACTAAACCATTGCCAGACTTCTTGGTTTTCCTCGAAAACTTTTATATTTCACTAGTTGAAAAGAATTTAACTACTGCCAAACTTCCTTAGGAAGTCTTCACTAAAGAATTTCAGAAAGGGAAATGCACCAAGTTCCTGTTCCTACACTGAACATCTTACAGGAAACACAGCAAAGATTTTTATGCCACAACTCCAGCACCACCTTGACAACCACGACACCCAGCCTGGGGTATCCCTGCAACCCAAAGTGTCACTTTGCACCTGATTTTGCAGCACCCAGGGCACCATCAACGAAATCAAGGCCTGGGAGTGTTCCAGCCCCCTCTGGAAGTTTCAGTCCCCCCAAGGCAGCCCTTACCTTTCTGTTCTCTCGAGAGCTGTTCTGCTTGTTCCCAGATTTCAGTGGCATAGAGGAAGTTGGAGGTGACCTGGACGTAGCTGGCAGCCATCTGATGGATGCGCTGCGGGATCGTCACCGAGGACCCGCTCCCTGAAGGGTTGGCTGCCCCGGAAGAGTAATTTCCTGAATTCCCTGGAGACAGCTTTGGAGACACTGGAGATGGCATCCCAACAGGTTTGCTGCTCAGCCACAGGGGAAGATGGAATTGGAAAGGCAGAAATGTAGCTTTAGACACATCGTGCTCTGAGATGTCCCCAAAGATCCCCCTGCCCACGCTCAGGGTGTGAAATGGGAAAACATTCCCACTTTACACATCAAAAATCAAGATTTGCCCTACAGCAAATGGAAATCTCGAGCTGGGAACTGCTGAGGATCCTCCAACAATTATAGCTTACAAAACCCAATTATCAAACCTCAGCATCTCTTAATTCAATAAAATCCTTAATTCATTGTTTAAATGAACCTTAGAGAGTAAGAACCAAAAAATTACAGCTACCTGGTAACTCCACTGCCAGAATATTGCATTATGTAACATTACTGCAGATAACACAATGGAAATCTGAAGTGGCCTCCTCTTAAACTCATTGAATAATTTATCAAAGGTCCATTATTGTGTTTAAAAGAGCAGAAGTAATGGCTAAACTATGGAACAGAGGATCCTGCAAGTGCTTGTAACCTCTGGCCTTGCAGGACTAATAAAGCTCTTGTCTGGGGGGAGAAGCATTAAATTAAACACCAAAACTCCCTGGGATAAGTGACCTAAGTGTGGGTTAGTGGCACACTGCCCCTTTTTCAGCCTGACAAACCCTGCAGAGCTCCCTCCACCGTGATAATTACACAAAAAATGGATCAAAATCCACACCCTTCAAATAATCACCCCAAAAGCTGCTCTCTGAGGCCCACCAGGCACACAGAAAATGGAGAAAACGTCTGTAAGTTGAGAAATAAAGATAACAGCTTTTACCACTCACCTTCCCATACCAGGTGACGGTGCTTGTGAATTATTGTAGCAATTCTGTGTGGGGAAAAAAGACACATTTCACCTGATTTGTTTTTATACTTTCGTTAGTTACATTTTATCTGGTTGTTTAATTGGTTCTTTTTGACCAAATTTCTTTGTAGTTGTACTTTCAAGTAATGTTCTCAATAATATCACAGCAAACTGAAATTCAGGGAAATATCCTTTTTTACTTACGGCTAAGACACAAATTAGGGGTTATTTTAGCAAAACAAACAAGTATTGGAGTAGCCCATTGCCCCTGATGGGAACATTTCAGTTTTTTCAGCCCTTTAACAGAAATAATCTGTTATCACTGGCATTGAACAGTTAAAGATATCCTAAATCTGAGAGATTGGGTATGTGATGAGCCTGGTTCCTCTCAGCATTGAGAGTTGGAAGCTTCAGAATCAGCTGCACAGAAATTTAAATAAATTCATGTGGAACTGACCTAAACTCAGGCAACATCCCACTGCAAACAACCTTCTCCTTGAAGCCCACCACATTTATTAAAGAAGACCAAATTAACAGAGAGTTGTCCTGCCAGGACCAGCAGGGTTATGGTTATTAAAGCTTTGCCCAGCTTTAATACACCTTCAAGTCCAGTTCTAAACAGGTGTTCACATGCAGCAGTCTGAAATTGGATTTGGGAACTTTAAGTGATGCAGAGCTTCCACACCATTAGGTTTTAATGTTCTAAGAAAATACAGATGCAATTACCTTCAGATGTTCAGTCAGAGTTTTTGAGTATTTCAATGCACTTTCCTTTTTCAGTTTGAAAAGCCTCAGGTACAGCAGAGCTTGGCACCGAAGGCTGCCCAAAGACAGGACAAATCAGTCACAATTCAAGTCAGGTTTGTCTCAACTCAGTGAAATTCAAAAATCGAACAGCTGTGTTCTTAATGTTCTCTCTGCCAACCCAGCTCTCCAGTTGTAACTCAACCAGAAAATCCACAACTACCTTGAAATTCTGAAGGGAACTGAAACAGCTCCATGTGCCTCAAGCTGGAACTGAAACTCTCAGTGATGCTGGGCTTGGGAGACAGAACCCAGTGACCTCCTAGAGAAGGGGTTCATTTATTGATCCCCTGTGCCAGGACACCCTGAGCCTCTGCCAGGCCCTTTGTTCTCCCCTGAACCAAAGGGTTCTGGTCCTCTACCCCTTCTGCAGCCACTCCCTCAGCCTCAGGGCTCCTGGCAGTCCCCACAGGCAGCCCAGGTGTGATTGATCCCTGGCTCAGTGCTCAGGAGGCTCCTTCTGCTGTCACTCTTCAGTGTTTCAAAGCCTTGGCCCCTGCTGGCAACACCCCCATTTTCACAGTCACACACAGCTTCATCTTTGTGTACAGCCAAGTGGGAATCTCCCGTGTTTGGCTCAGGAACAGCCAAGAGCTCAGTGTAAACCAGCATTTTGTGCAGATAAAAGGTGTGAAATGCACCAGGGCACTGTAGGAAGTCCCAGCACACTCACCAGAGCACTGCCAGCCTTTTGTCTGCAGCCGTGGCATCTGGGGCCAAGTAATTCTTCAGTTTCATAGTGTATCTGCAGAGAAAGGCAGCAAATCAGCCCCCAAACAAAAACTAATTGATCATTCACAAAACATTCATGTTCTCAGAATTTCCAGTTTCACCCGTCTCCACTGTTCTAGAAACATCTCTTAGCCCTGAATAAAGCACTGACTCAAGAGCAACCAGAATAATTCTGCTCCTCATGGGTCACTCACTCATTGTTAGAGAGACTTGAAGCCTCAGCAGAAACCACCTCACCCTTCCTGGAAATGCTTCAAACCCCAGCAACTGGAATGAACTGGTCACTGCTCCAGTGTTACTGGGAATGAGAGCAGATCTCAAAAGCTGGGGGCAAAACTTTTGTACACCTCAAAGCTCTGATTCCCAGAGCTCCCCCCACCCACCCGCTCCTGCAGGAGCTCTGCAAAGCTTACTTGATTAATTCCACAGTTTCTGAATACATAGGGAACGGGGACTTGGATTCCTGAGCATTTTTCTCCAATGCATTCCCGCACTCAATGAAGGACACCACAGCATCCAGGTAGTACACAGCCTTCTCGAACCTGTCCGACTGCAGGGAGGGAGCAACAGTCAGGAACAGGAAACAGAGAGGTGCAAGGAAATTCCAGCTCAGAAGGGCAGGAAAATGGGAAAGGCAGCAAACAACCCCAGGATCAGGGGCACACACTGGGTGGGCACTGGAGATCCACTCACCAAAGCATCTGCATTATGTTTCAGCTTCTTTGCTTCCTGCAAATAATGATCAGCTGAGTAAGTCCTGCAAGAGAGGACAGGGATTTAGGGACTGGAGCCACCCACTTACACAGCCTTTTGTAACTGGAGCTTCTTAATATTGCCACATTCCAGGGCTTTTTCTGTTCTAACCCAAGCTGTACTATTATAAAACTGTTTAAAGGAATCTGTTAAATTGGTTAACTACTATGATACAATTGTTAAAAGTAGTTTCAAGTTAGTTCTCTAGTTTCAGGTCATTCCAACAGTATTTCAAGCAAGTTCTTAAGCACAAAGTTATTTTACATTTGGTGCAAACAATTTCATCTGTAAAGTGAATTTAAAGAAGTGCTTTCAGAGCAAGCATCATGCTGAGATCTGAACTGGTCCAACTGAAACCTCAGGTCTGCACAAGATGGTGAAATATTTGTTTTATTTTCTTTTCAAGGTATTCTCTTTGACAAAGAGCTTGTGTGTAACATCTTTTGTGGAGCAAAATGCCAACTCTCCTCTGTGGGGAGCTGCCTGTGCTCGAGATCCAGAGCCAACCAGAGGGAAAGGGAATTTTCTGTCCTTACCTATCATCAAAAACAAGCTTTGCTCTCCTCGACTTTGCACTTTCTGTGGCCTGAGCAGAAGCAGGAGGGCAGCTGGAGGAATTGTTCAGGATCTTTTCCTGGAAGGGAAATCCATGCCATGGTTACAAGAAGAGCATCTGTTGTATAAATTCACCCATGGCTTCCCCCATTCCATGCAGGGAGGCCAGGTTGCAGGAGCCCTGGGAAGAACTCAGCTCCCAGGATGCTCCCACAGGCCTGGGCTGGGGCTCCTCACTGCAGAGGGGAAGGTGCAGCCAAGGCTTTCCAGATACACCCAGGGTCAGGAGATCCCTCCCTCCATCTCCCCTGCCACTGTTTCTAAGTCCTGTTTTTCTACTCTAGCACAGATGAGGAGGATTTTGAGGATTTCTATCAACAACACTCTCTCTGAATGCTGTTGTCTTGAAAAACCCACACAGGAGTAGTTACTCCTCTGAGGAAGACAGGAGTAAGCACATCTGAGGTGTAAAACAACAAATATCCCAAATTAACAGCTGGCTTGGGGACATTGATATTTTTAAATTCCATCACATCGATCTTCCCAACCTAAACCTCTTACAAACCATTTTCTGCACCATCTCCATGACCATGTTTTCTCCCCTCCAACCATGGAGAGCTCTGTATATTGCAGAGCTGGAGTTAAAATAATCTTTCTACAATGTCATAAAATGAGAGCCAGAGCTTCCCATCCCAGCACTGAGCACAAAATGAGCTCCTGCTCCCCTTAAAAACCAGGACAAATTGTGTATCTGCTCTGAAGAGACAAGAGCAGCCTCCCAGTTCCATTTCCAGTGTGCAGACAGCTTTCTAGTGATGTTCTTATTGACCACTTTAATAATAAACAGGCAACACCAGTCACCAGGGGATGACCAAACCCATTCCTCTCTTAACACAGGAATTTGGCAGGATAAGCATTTGTATTCCACGATCTCTCCAAGTTGGCTTCTCATTTATGGCCTCTCAAGGCACTTGAGCTCTCTGACAGGAAACAATGCACATCTCAAACTAAGGATATTTTAAACTGAACTGGAAATGCTGTTTAGATCAAAATAAAAAAAAAGACAAGAGGCAGGGACAGAACCAGCCCTTTACCTTGGCTTCCTTGGCACTGCTGGACCCCTTCCCCTCTGTCTTCTTCTGCTTGGAAGAGGAGCTGCTCTTGCTGCCACTGCTGCTCTCCTTGCCCGGGTTGCTGCTGGATTTTAGGGATGAGGATTGACTGACTGTTCTCTTCCTGGAGCTGTGTTCCTGCTTGGAATCCTTCTGCAGGGCTGGGGCAGCAGGGGAGGGCAGCAAATCCTTCTCTTTAACAGCACTTGGCTTTGAAGACCTGGAAAAGAGGAACAAATTCAGGGTTTGGGTTACTTGCCTTAACAAACAAAACCAAAACCAAAACCAAAACCCAATAAAAACAACCCAAAGAAACCAAGACACAAAAGTTTGATTTTTAAATCTTAAACCAAACACCTTTTTTTCCCCCCAAGATTTTGGTGTCAGACCCAGCTGTGGAGAAAAGCAGAATAATCCTCTCAGTGAGCAGATTTCTCCAAAGCCAGACTGAACTTGTTTTCACCATTTTATTTGCTCTGACCTGAAAACACAGGCAAAACCAGACAAGTTCAAACCATAAAACCACACCCCTGCACCAGTTCTGTACAAAAACCACCCCAAACCCTCCCAATTTCAGCAGTGGGAGGCAATGCCAGCGCCAGGCTGTCTGTGCACACCAGCCAGCCAACAGCTCCAGGGAAAGATGCTCCAGATAAAGCTCTGGAACCCAGGGAATGGGAAACTTCCCCAGCACAGCCTTTCAGGACACTCTCACCTGGCTGCTGCGGGATGCTGGTGGCTATTCCTGCCTTCCCACCATTATTATTTCTACACATTATTTCTAGAAAATCATAGTTTCATTTAATTAAATGTCCTTCAGAGAACCGTGCTGGCAATCAAGCAAACACCAGAAAAAAATTAATCATCAGGTAAAAAAATCAAACTAGAATTGCATCCATTTATTCTACAGCTGCTCCCTAACAAACAATAAGACACTGTTTAATTCAAAAGGGGCAAACAAGAGTTGTAGCATCCAAAGTGCTGCAGCTTCTCACATCTTTGTAATTTGGCAATTACTCACTGGAAAGGAGCATTTTCCATGACACAATTACATCAGTTTTCAGTTGCTTGAACTGAAACAGAAGTTTCAAAAGGCAGTGGAAAAAAACAATCTCTCCTGTATACTAACACCAACCAAGAAATCAATCAAATAGAGGCATAACAGGTGTTGCAAAAAGCAAGGGGAATCCAGAAATAACACATTAAACAATGGTACTGATCTGCTCATTCTGTATTATTTTGCTTTGGTATCACTCACATTTTTCTTGCACTAATAAATCAAGGAGATGGGAGGCTAAGTCCATGGATCCAAGGCTCAATGCCACCAGCTTCCCAAAGAAAGCCAGTTCAAAATTTACTAAACAGAGATCAGGATTTTATCCCCAGCCCAAACATCTCAGAGCAGAGAATTACCAGATGGGGTTAATTTAAAAGCACAGATCTGGATTTCTAGACCAAACACAAGTCCCACTGTGTATTAGAGAAAACCAGGAAGGAAATATTCCCTTCACAGGAGGGGTCACCTCACTTTGTTAAGGAGCACAATTGTCCTTGGCCAGTATTTTTGGGGATGGAAATTCATTTCCACCAATTGCTGATAGAAGCTCTGAAGTAAATTTGTTTGAAGGGTAAGAAAAAATGAAATTTTACCAATGATTTGAAGAAAACTTGGGGTGGGGGAGAGGAGAAGAGGGGGAAGATGAGAGCACCATGCTCTCCATGGCCACCCTGACCCTCAGTGCAGGGAAGAGCAGAGATACTCACTCCCTGCTGCTGGAATTCTTGTGTCCTGAGGGAGCTTTTTCTTCCAGTTTCGTTTTCTTGCTTTCACTGGCTCTGTTTTCATCCTCGTTCTGAGCAAAGCAAATGAGAAAAACATCCAGCAAAGATCCACATTTACACATCACTGAGAGTGGCAATATTTCACACTGACAGACATCATTTCACAGTCAAAACAGACCCCAAAACCATGGCCTACAGCACCCCATCCTTAGCAAATCCTTACCAGACCCTGATATTGGAACAAAATTAAAATCCCAGTCTGGCTACTAAATTACAACCTGATAAAAGCAGCAACAGCCAAGTTGTTCATTTCAGCACAGATAAATTATCACCATGAAATCCTAGGAAAGTCTGCCAAAGGCTTTGGCAGGATCAGGAGACAGATTTGATGTTGTGGGGTCTAAAGAGGTGTCTGATGAATGCCAGGAAAAGGTAAAAATCTAATCAGTTTATTAAAATCAGCTCAGAAATGTTGAAGAGTAGATATTTATATCACTTTAATCCTAAGTCACAGGGTCTTGAAGGTAAATTTCTAAGCTGTTTTCATGGAGCACTGGAGGGATTAATTCAGTGAATAAAAGGGAAAATGGGGCCTCACAGAATAAATCATCTGGTAACAAACTCCAGATTGAAACCCCAAAGGTTTTTGGTTTTGTTACTGATGCTGCAACCTGAGAATTGTGAGCAAGGAAACCCAGGAAATGTAGGAAATCAAGTGGTGCCACAAACCTAAAACAGCAGGGGTGGGGAAAGGGGATCCTCTCCTTGCCTCACACAGGTTTCCATCCTCTCAGGAAGCATCAGAGTGACCTGAGGCTTCACAACATTTAACCACCACTTTTTCCTGGGATAAAGCCTCGATTTAACTGGTCTCACCAAAGCTTTGTGGTTTGGATGTGAGAGCACAGATCTTTGATGCTGTAATTCCAAAAGTGTGCTGAAAGGCAGAACTGGCCAAAGAGAGAGGAGTGAGGGAATTCACACCCACTGGAACATGTGAGTGCATTCCCAGGAACATCAGGAATTACACAGGAACACCTGCAAAATGTAACTGTTCACTGTACTGATCAGAGTTATTCCCTTTTCCCCAAAGAAGATAATTTTCTGAATTCATTTGCTCAGCCAGAGAAAACAGGAATCTTAGTTGGGAACAGCAGAGGATAAATCTGTTTGAGTTACAGGTCAGGGCTCCTGCATGACACTGACTTCAGCAAGTGCTCCAGTTTACTTCGGTTGCTCAGTAGGAAACTGATGTAACTGAAATGATTCATCTCCTCCAATAACTCTGGGAATGATCTCCCAGAATCCTGGGATTGCAGATGTCAACAGTCTCCAACCCCTGTCAGATCCCTTTGACATGGCAAAATGGGATTATCAGGGTGACATCCAGAGCAGCACAGGGAGTTCTGAATCCCTGTCTCAGGGCCTCAGAGCCCCACATTCATGGAAACCAGACTCCCTGGATCACTGAGCCCATCTGCCAGCCCCAGCTTTGCCCTTTATACAGAGTGTCCCTGTGCTGAGCTTTCAAAAAGCAGTTTAAAATTACACCAGCATTGACTTCTCACATTCCCTCTTCCATGAGTATCCTTTCTATTCAATTCTCCCACTGACTCCTGCCCATTTTACTGCCCCCCAGCCATTCCTGCTTTTTACTTCTAGCTGGAAAGATGAAATGCCTTTGGAAAAGATTAAGCATTACTATGGAGAGATCCCTCTGCTCCCAGTAAAGCAGCATCCAAGATGTTTGCTGCTGCTGCCATGCCCCAGGCCCAGTCCTGCCCCATCCCTTATCCTGCCAACAGGCAATTCCATGGCTCAGGGAGCTGATCCAGATGAAAACTGACCTTTGGGGTTTTTTTCCCAGGTTGGGATCAGCTGCCTGAGCTGGCCTGCAGAGCACCAGGGGCTGGCTCCAGGGAGGCAGGAGAGGGCTGGATGCAGAGCTCAGAGGCACAGGATCTGTGACCTCCCTGAGCTCTGGCTACGGGGCTGACATCCTACAGGTGTTTCCATGAGAAAATCCCAACAGTCTCCTGTAACAGCACAGGGATGAGCCAGGAGTTCTACACAAGGCCGCAAAGCCACTCCTGCACAGCTCAGCCCCTACCCTGAGGTGTCACCTGCATTCTGGGGTGCTCAGTGCTCTGAGGGCTGAGAGAAGAGGGAAATCTCCGCAGAGTCCTCACCTGTTTGTGTTTCCTTTTGCCTTTTGTGGAGCTCTTGTCCGAGGGCTGTTTCTGGGATTCCCGGGCGTGTTTCTCCGGAGCGTTTTTCTTCTCCACCTTGGCAGCATCCACGTCCTTGTAAGGCTTCCCTGGTATCCTGGATAAGAGGCTCAGGTCAATCTTCACAATGAGTGGGTACCTTTCATCAGGATCACTCAGTGGGGACAGAAGCTCTTTCTCTTCCATAGGAGAGAACATTCTTTGCCGAAAAAAGCTGTCATCCTCCTCCATGGAAGATTTAACAGGAGTCCTATTGCTCTCAGAGTATTTGGGTGTTTGTGAGGAAGGAGGCAGACTCTCATTTTCATCTGAATCAGAGGATGAGGTATCTGTTTCGATGAATTCCCTGGATTTCTGGGCAGATTTGCTTGAAGCCTTGTATTTCTTTTTCTCTGTTGTAGGCCGAGGGGAAGACTTGGGCTCCTTCTTTATATTGGGTTTCCTGGAGCCTTTGGTGGCTGCCTTGTGCCTGTTTGAAGGGATATTTGTTGCCATGTCTACTGGGGTTTCACTTTCTATTTTAAGACCTCCTCTGGGCTCTTCCACAGATGTCTTTTCTGCTTTCTTGGGCTGTTTTTTCCCTACAGTCCTCCTCTGAGTCGAGCTGTCGCTCTGGGCAGGTGATTTCTGCCTCCCACGACTGCTCTCCGAGCCCTTCTGGGTGGGTTTGGAATCTCTCCCTGGTGTAGAAGAAATGGAATCCTTGGATCCACCTTGATCAGTGTACCCACTCCCTGTACCCTGATCCCGTCCCTCTTTCTTGTAGCCTTGGGAAGAAGGGATATTGCTGTCCACGGAAGAAGCTGGTGACACTTTATGGGAATTAACTTTGTTCAACCAGTTATCCAGCTGCCACTTGTTTGTGGGTGGTGGCTCTGGCTAAAAACAGAGTGAAAAACAGAGTTAGATGAAATATTTCCCATTTCTTCCATCTTTTCCATGTGGCAGCTGTACGATGCTGCACACCAAAGCACACCTAAAACCTGAGATAAATAAATGAAAAACAGGCCCAAATAACACAAATTTCCCCTTTGTCTGCCATCAACAGGCAATATTTGATGCTGTGTTTTTTTAGGGTTCTGGTACCATATCTAACTCTGCTCTCCAGCAGACAACTGGTGGTAAAAACCACCTCAAATCAAACATCAAATGTGGGCTTGTCCAGAGAATTGTCCCATCCAGCACAGGAACTGCAGCAGAACGGCCCAGCCTGACAGCGAGCCCATATTGCTCAGTCTGTTTTTCCTTTACCAGTGTGAGAACTGATTGAACTTTTGTGCTGTTAAATGTCAGGATGAGAGCCAGGCTGCTGGAGGGCAGGCCCCTGGCAGCCCTACCTCGGGGGATGCACTCTGGGAAGGCTCGTTGGCCTCGCTGTCACTGGAGCTGCTCTCGCTCTCCGAGTCGGAGCCGGAGCTGCTCTCGGAGCCGCTGTGGCTGCTCGAGTCATCCCTGGAGTTATCTGCTCCTTCACTGTTGTGCTGGGAAGGCTCAGAATTACTGCAGCAAAAAGGAGGGAAACCAAGCATTACCCGAGGAACAAGCACATCCTTCAAGTCCTTTCATTACAAGTAACACAATGTAACATTTTAATTAACATTCAGGAGAAAATTCAGGGTAATTGAGCACAGTTAAGCCTGGAAACAAACAGACTTTGGGTGTTGCCCCTTCCCTAAGTGGTCAGTCTCATTTGCAGGATATATTTAATATTATATTTATTACTATGTAATCACTGCTTCAATTCTCATCACCTTCTACTTTATACAAGCCAAAGGACAAAGATGAATTTTGGAAATGAGAGCAAGCCAGGAGTGCTGACTGGGCTGAACATCCCCACTGTGCTGCCTATGCTGCAATCCCCCAGGAATTCCTACCTTCCAGGTGTGCTCCTTGGCACTGTCTTATCACAGTCCTGCAATTCAAAAAAAACAGCATGAAGCTTCTAGAAGCTATTTTAGGCTTGCATATACAATTAAGTTGGCAAAACATCAGTTTAGAGCCTTTAATTTTTTAAAAACTATTTGCAGTAGTTTAAATTTATCTGCATTTTTCTTATACAGGAAGAAGAGCAGAGCTATTTTGTCCAAAATACGAAACTCTGTATTTTGACTACAGTTTTGACAGTCCCATTTCTACCACTAATTATCAACCTGTTTCCACCTTTTTGAATCAGGTGAGTCAGCATTTCACAACGGTTTTCCTGAGATGCCCAGGGTAAGTGGAGTTAAGCAACTCCCAAGTTTTCCACTTGAAGAAAATCAAGTACCAGAACTGGGAACAGGAACAGAAGAAACCCCAGAGCAGTGGGGGTTACTGGGCAGCACAGACACACATTTTATTTTTATTTAGCATTTTAAGTGCCTGTCTGTCAGAAGTTGAACAAAGTTAATCCTGAAAAGAGTAAAAAAGAGACTTTTTGACAAAAATAAAGGTGCAGCTGTACTCCCAGGGACAGATACAGCCCCTTGTCACCCCAAACATCTCAGAGCACCAATGCACACAGATTTCTCACCATGAGCTCTGTAGCTGGGATGGCAGAACACAAAGGGGTTTATCTTTAATTAAGGAGTCATTATATGTTTCAAAGTGCACTACTGTCATTTGCTGTTCAGAGAAGGCCCATGTGAAATCAGTTAATGAGAATTTCTAGATACAAGCAAACTGCTTCCACAGAATACAAAATTTCCATTTGTTTGCACAGAATTTTCCCCATGATTACATTTAGGAATACCTGAGGTTTATCTAAAAACATTCCATGAGATTTTAGTTTCCCAGATCTCCAGCTTTGCTGCTGGGGCACTGCTCCCTGCCCAGGGCTGCCCCATGGGTGAGTGCAGGGTTTTTTGGGAAGTGATTTAGGAACGTACCTGCTCTCCATCGCTGTCTTCACTACTGCTGAGTTTTAAGTCATCTTTCAACATACTAAGGGAAAAGGGAGAAAGTGAGACAAGTTTTTCCAAGCACTTCAATTGCTTCCAAAGCATTCTGCTAGATTTCAACATGGCACTGTTTATGCTGCGTGGGTGAGAGCCACCAGACACCACTCACACATTTCATGGTTAAGAATGGTGAGTTGAGTCATTCTTCAGAGAAGAATGAGGATTCAGGTACTCCTGAGTCCATTCCGTTAAATTTAGCAAGGAAATTTGACACAATTTACTGGTGTGGGAGGAGGTAACTTGTTTATGTTCAACTTCTTACAATGGCCAAGAATTGTGTTTGAAATGGAGTAAAGAAAGCCAACCCCAGTGGCTGCTTCCTGTCTCGTGGCAGCACTGCAACTGTCCCAAGCCATCATTAATTACCATTATTCAAAGCCATAATTACTGCTGGTAATCACACACACACACACACACACACACAGAGTTTCACATACTGAGAATGCATGAGCACAATGAAAACACACAGCAGGGCCTTTGTGATTATTGGAAAGGTTTGATTATAAAAATAAAACATCTTACTCTGTCTGGTTCGATTCACATCTGCAGAGAGAAAATGAGAAAGGATTAAAAGTTTAAATTTCCTGAGTTTCATAGTGAGCTGCTCTACTGATGATCTGAACAGGAGCATCAACCTCTAGGAGCTCATTCCTGAACTATTGGCCATTGCTATCATTTTACAAAGGATGCATTTATCTCCTTTTTAAGTGTTTTCTTTATCAGATCTTAATAACTTATGAAAAATAAATATTTAACATTGTATTGTCACAGTAAACATCATTTAAACTTCCTTCTTCTGCACCCCAGCTCAGCAGGTGTCCAGTGCTGCCTCTTGCTCTCAGGGATTCTCCCATTCCCAGCTTTGGGAACAGCACAGTTCCCTCTCAGCACCTTCCTAAAAACTGCTGCTTTTGGGACACTGACTGTAAGTTTGTATGAATTCAAGGGGTTTTCCTGTTTTATTTCTTTCCCCCAGGCCAGGTGCTTTTCCATCTTGCCAATTGTGTGGCAGAAGCACCAGGCTGCATCCTGTGAGTGCATCCCAACAGAAGTTAACTGAGGAATGTTACTAACCCAGAGTCAGCTTTCAGAGTCTACAACTTTCATTAACACACAAGTAGTTGGTAAACATTTATTTTTAAGGGCATATTTATTTGAATACCATCTTTTAACTGCATATAATTTATTTTTAAGTCTGAGAAAGGTGGCCTACAGCCACGCAGAACATTCCAGGTGCCTTTAAGTTTTCCTGTGTTGCTGGGTTTGTGTGCAAAACATTTGCCAGGGATTTAAAGGCTGAGCAGAACAAACCTCACAAGATCCCAGGCCCAGTTTTCTGTCTCCTCCAATCCAAAACCTTTTCCCCATCCTGAATTTGTGCAACCTCCAGCTGCCAGCTCTGTGAGGCCTCTTAGGTCCCATCCCATGTTGATGCCCTTTTTCTGATGCCCAAGCCAATTCCAAGGTCCAAACTCCTCTCCTGGCAGCTGACAGGAAAACACAGGAGCAGAAAGGCAGCTCGGGGTATTTTTAACTCACTCCAGTGAGCAATATTTGGTTTATCGTCCCAGAAAACCTGCTGGGATATGATCCCCTCTTCCTGCCAGCCAAGGAGAAGGATGCTGGAGTGGCACTCACATTCTACTGAACACTATTTCCTAAATCTCTTCAGATATAACTCTTGTTTGTGAAATGTTGTCTCAGCAGCCACTTACGATTTGGATTGATGACCATTGGATGTTTTGGATGAGGGATTGTATCGTTCTAGGAGAAGAAAAGAAGAGAAGCACAGCTGAAAACTCAGGCACAGCAGAAGAAGTCACCCCAAAGCTGCCACAAGGATGCAGAGATGGATAAAGCAAGGCCATGTGAGGGGACAGGAGGGGACAGCAGCCAGGTGACACCAGGTACAACCTCCCCCAGGCTGAGGGAGGGAGGAATGCAGAGGCAAAATACCAAATACAGCAAGTAATTTAACCAAGAAAATAGAGAAAATCATTTAAATCATTGCTGTGTAAACCAATGCACGTTTAGTTTGTTATTAATGCTGTGGAAAACTGTTCTGCTCCTGGCAAGATGCAACCATTGCCTTTTACATGCAGGAGATGGGATACAGATCCATCTGCTGAGCTCTGGCTGCTCCTGCATCCCCACACAGCTTCTGATGGGTGAGAACCTCCACACCCCAAAATCCAACTCACACACCAATTCTGGCAGCAGGAATACACCCTGATAAAATCTGCTTTTCAGTCTGGGCCTTTCTGCCTTCCCTTTTCTTTAGTTCTGCTAAATAACTGAGTGCAGCTCAACACAAACAAGAACTGAGGCTGTTAAAAGCTCTCCAGAAAATCCAAACAGGCACAGGAAACTGGCTCTGTGTTTAATTAACCTTGGCTCTTCTTTTCCACACCTAAAGATGAGCTGCTCCTATAACGTGAGCCTATGGTTTAGCATTATGGAACTAAGCTTGAATTTGTTTTCTTAATTCCTCACTGTATCAGGTGTTCAGATTAAGCTGCTTGTGAATATCTAAGAATAAACCATTCTTCTTTTACTATTTAAGCTGTTTGATCACTTCAAGAGTGGGTGGAAGGACTTTTGGAAGGTAACAGCACAAATTTAATTCAATTTTACCTGGTATTTACCTGAGTTTTGTGTTCATTTCAGTAATATTCAAAATAATGGCAGTTAAAAGAAATAAAAGCTACTTCTTTCTGAAGTTCAAAAGTGCAAGAAATTCAAGGATAGTAGCATGTGATATAAATTCTTGACCAGTTCTCTCTCTTGACTTTAAAATGTCAAAGTAAAAATAAACAGTGAAACTGCCATGTGCTTTTTCTACTGAAATAAAAGTAAAAGCACTCTTGGTTTCTAATATGTCCCAAGCAGGGAGTTGGGTTTTTTAGTCTTTTGGTTTCGTACTCAGTTATTTTCAAATCAATCAACCATAGAGGCATTTTGTAAAGAATTACATCAATTAAAAGTATTTTTTTTCCTTGAACACACCACCCTTCCACTCAGTGATAACTTTTCAGATCTGAACAAGACATGCAGAAGAAAATCAAGCAACTGTTTAATAGCTTAAAATTTGAGAAAGCAGAGAGAATTTGAAGTCAGAAAACCTCATTTCCTAAAACCCCCTGACATGTTAGGAGATGCTGAGAACACCAAATGACAACAAAAACATTCATCACATTCCAGGAAGTTTCATGTACTCACTCTGAGTTTCTCCAGTGCCAAAACTGGACTGCTGAGACTCCTGGGGGAATAAAAGATCACAAGTGGGTTTTTTTCAGAGGGAATTTTAAGGTTCTAAAAACCAGGCTGTAAGGAAGATATTCTTTCTACCTAATGGATGACAAAATCTCTGGAAAAGGGGAAAAAATAACAACAAGCAAAAAAAGGGATTCTTTCCCCGGACCCTGGGGCATCCCAGGTGAGACCTTCACACTCCTCTTCCTCACCCACTTCCTGCTGTTCCCAAGGGCACATCAGGGCTGAAACTCCCAAATCCCTGTGTGAAATGCCCTAAATCCCCTCCTCCCTCCTCCTCCTCTGTGTTTGGGATGGAGAGGAACTGTTCAGGATGTTTGTTTATGCTCCTTTATACACACACAGACTTTGCTGCTGTTTGAAGTGTTTTCCTTCCAGCTCTTTTCTCCTCATTTTCCTTCTCCAGGCACACACAGCAATGGGAACAGGGAAAACTTTTCAACAAGAATTATTCCTCAGCCCCAAAGGAGCCTTAGGGACAAGGTGAGGTTTCAGATGTGAGCAGCTCTGCACACTCAGCCTGGGTGGGAACAGCATTCCAGCCTGGAACAGCCACATCTGCTACAAAAGCCAAAAAAATGGATAAAAAATATTAGAGATTCACAGGATGGGCTGGGCTGGAAGGGACCCCAAATCCCATCCAGTGCCATGGGCAGGGACAGCTCCCACTGTGCCAGGCTGCTCCAAGCCCTTCCAACCAGGGCCTGCCCGCCCTCCAGCCAGGAATTCCTTCCCAATATCCCATAAAACCAACCAGGAAAAGATGAAGCCTTGCAAATTTTAGCACTTGTGTCATCCTCAGTATTCCCATTCCAGAAACAGCAACTCTGACTCCCAAAACACAGCAGATTAGGAACTTTTTTGAAGTCCTAGACCATTGTTTTAACAAATACACAGAGGTTACTGAGCCACTGCAAACCCCATTCCAGGCTCAAGTGTCTTTTTAAAATAGGACCTTCCTGACCTCATTTCAAAATGAGGACAACTGACAGCCCCAGAAAAATAAATTGAGTCCAATATTTTCAATTTCTAGCTCTATACACACATTTTACTTACATGCTCTGGCAATGGCAAACCAGAATTAAAATTCAACAATGAATTCCATTTTTCCTGGTACACCTGTGACCTGGTTTTCCCTCACACCAAGCCAGTGCCAGGCAGTGATTACAGAGGCAATTTACAGAATGAAGTTTTTAAACACACAAAAGCTTTACACAGTAAAGCACCCTTGAGATGTTTTCAATTTACCTCAGCACTGTATTTCAAAAATGGAACAATGCATTGAACAAGAATTTTGTGGATGGAGAACTTCATAAGGAGCTTTCCTTGGGAGGGGTTTCAAATACCTCTGATCTTTACTAACTGAAAGGAAGGGACAATAAAAATAATAATGAAAAAAATTAAGGAAGAATTCAACAGCGAAGCAAAGATGGAGAGAAGTCTTGTGAACAGCCACACTTGCTTCAAAATAAATCCATTTTTTATCATTTGCACAGGTAGGAGGAGGCAGGTGTGAATCCCTGGTTGCCTTCTGCCACTGGCAGCTCAGCCAAGCCAACAAACTGAGTGAAAAAAGAAATAAAGACCAAAAACTCCACATTTCCAGAGCCACAGCACTGGGGGAGCACGGGATGGGGAACTGGCACCCCTTCCAGCAGCACATGGATTGGGAATTCTGCAGAACACACCTGCCTAATTCCCCACTTGAGTCAACTTCCTATTTCAGAGGCAAAGCACTGGCTCTCAGCTAAGTGCACTTTAATGAGGTGTTATGGTTCAGTGTGCAACTTTTTCCAACTCCCTTGCCATCTACTGGATACATATTTCTTTAAGAAACTCAGAGATTTAAAAAAAAAAAAAAAAAAAAAAAAAGCTCTACTTTCAACTCCCAGGTTATTTAGAGCAGCAGCTCTAAAGGTCTGCTTCAGAAAGAAACTGCAAACAACTGAAAGGAAGGAAACCCTTTAAAGCAAAGTATAATGGACTGAGGTTACACAGGGAAGAGACTGGAGCAGGAAACAAAAACTCTGACAAAAAAACCTGGAGAGAGGAATGCTGCAGCTGGACAGGAGGCAGCAGGGCTGGATTCCCATCCCAGGGGCCCATTCCCAGTTAAAACCTGGAACCTCAGGTCAGATCTCATTTTCCCCCCTCAGGAGGAAGTTTGTGTGTCCCAGCAGGGGATGGATGGCTGAGGGGATCCTGCTGGCCCTGGTTCTGCAGCACAGAACCCACCTGTGCAGAGGTTCCAGCACAGCCAGGCCTCCCCCTCCAACCTTCCCTCCCAGGCAGCAGTTGGGGCTGCTCAGGGTATTTTATAAACATTGCCAGTATTCCTGCAGTGTCTGACTGGATAAAATCACTGAGTGTTAGGTCACAGGATAACATTTTTTATCAAGACACAGGAATCTGCATTTTTCCATAGCATCCATAAAACTTTCCCTGACCTATTTTCATGGAATTTTCTCTTCTGACCCAAAGACTTCCTGGGAACTATTAGATATATTTATAGTAATCAGAGAGGCCCCAGCCAGGAGTTTGGGTTCCTTTGAGTCACTCACTCCCTACACACAGGAAGAGTGATCCCATCCCAAGAGTCTGACAAATAAAATCAAGTGATCCACCAAGGGTAACTTCATTTTATGTGAGCAGGAAAAACACACCAAGCTCTGCCCACAAGGGCAGGGCTGTGAAACACTTCAGCAGATGATGGCAAGAAATGGAGCTCAGTATTAAAGAGAAGGAGATTTCCTCCAACAGAACTACTTGATTAAAGTAAACCACTGTTGTGTTTTGTTTGGTGGATTCTGCTCTGGGCCCAGACTGCACAAGCCTATGGCTCACTAACTCCCTGGAATTCTGCAGAGCTGCTGCTGCCAAGAATGACAGAGGGGAGAAGGCAGAGGAAATTATAGGCTTTGGATGCAGAGGGAGAATTTGACAGAGTTCCATGGCTGAGATATGCAGCCACAAAATAAAAAAGCTGGCAAAAAGTCAAAAGACTCAGAGCAGCCATAAATGGAATTTTTTGGAAACTGGGTGAAGAGACACAATCCAGGTTGAGAGGTTCAAAAAGCACCTTTTTTGTTCAAACATTACCAGAGCTGTGCAGTGTTACGTGGCCTCTGTGTCACAGCCACTTGGATTTCTGCACACCTTCCTCTTCCCAAACTCACTCAAATGCCAGGGCAAGTAAAACCAAGCAGCCCCACAGCCAAGTGTGCTCAAAATGCAAAGGGAAAATATCTCCCTAAAGGTTCAGGAATGAGTACTCAAAGCAGTGGAATAAGGACCTTTGTTGATGAGGAAAGGTGTGGAATTTCTTTCCTTATGAGAAAAGGTATGAATTATTTCCAGGCTGACAGTTTTATGTAACACATAAACAAACCCTGACTAAAAGTAATATTTGCAAGATTAATATTGACCTAATGTTAGGAAAACAGACAACAGGATTTATTTCTAGGTATGCCTTCCAAAGCAAAGCTGAGCACTGAATGGTAAATTCTGTATTTTTTGATACTGAAGAGAAGCAAAATGCAGTGAGCCAGGGACAGGTGACACAGAGGTGGTGACAGCAGGACTGCCCCTGGCTCTGGGATATCCTGCCAGGATGAGAACCTGAACTTGGACCAGTCTGGGGAAGGTTTGTGGATGTGCCCTTCCAACAGGGACTGGAACCCTTGGCTGAAGGAAGGTGATATCAAAGCATTCACACAAAAGGATGGCATTAGAGAGATCACAGTAGAGACCTCAGTGAGAAAGTCTTCTTAAAATTATTCCCTCAAATGTTCTGTTTTGGGGACCATTTGTATCAAACAGGAAATTAAGAGCAGCAAGTGGTGTCTAGAAGAGCAGCTGGTCAGAGAGAGCATGGTCTGAATTATTACAAAGGTAACTTTTAATAGACAAACAGAGCAATTTCTTCACTCTGAAGCTCTGCCAAGTTAGGGGTGGAGCACCCCAATTCCTCCCAGAGAGATGTTGAGTCTGGAGAAAAATCACGTGGTTGAGTTGAATTTTTTCCTGGTAATCAGCAGCTCCAAGAAGCAGACCATGAATTCCTGGGTGAGTCAGCTCCCCACGCTGGGTTTTAGCCACAGCTGCCTCCCCTGGGTTTCCAGGATCCTGCAGAGCTGCTCAAGGCAAAGAATTCCCAGTGCCCTGAAACCCTGGAGCTGCCAGGCCCAGCCTCAGGGGGGGCAGCAGAGAATTCCTGCCTCAGAGGTGCCAGCTCCAGCAGCTCCCCTGGACACGTGCCCTGTGCTGTCAACAGCAGCAGAGGTGGATTTCTCTCTGGAATTAATTGCTTAAACCCTTCAGCAGTTCTTAGGAACACAGGAGGTTGGGAACAGGATCTTTTGAACGAGTGATTTCTTCAACAAAACATGTGATTCTTAAACTGTCTTAATCTTTTGTAATTGCAAACGTAAAAAAGTCTCATACAACTATTAATGGACTTCAAAACTAAGAGGAAAATTCAGTTTATGTAAAAAAGCCCATTTAAATTTCTCAGCATTTACCATTCAGCCTCTGTTTTGCTACATGGAGGGAAACTCAGCTCTACACAAAATGGTGCAAAGCATTTCCCTCTTTGGGAAAGGGCTCAAAGGCATTTTCAAGATTCAAAATTTGAAAGTTTGAATTTATCAAACAAAAATGAAAAAGGTAAGTTTTACAGATAACTTTGCAGACTGTCTATGCAAAGCAGAGGAAAAACAAGGACATTTTTCATAAGACTACTGCTGAGAGATGATGTGAAAAAAAATAAAGAGGGACAAAGCACTGAAATGAACCCAGATTATACAGAACTGAACGTAAAAGTTCCAAAATCCTGATCTTTAACAGGAGTTACTTTTTCAACAGCATCCACTGTTTGACTCAGCACTGACCTTTGTTGGAAAGGGGAATTTGGAGGGTTCAGTTTTGCAGGGGGTGTGGATGGCAGTCAGTGGAGGAGGCCAGGAGTGGGTCATCTCCTAAAACACAATGAGAAGAAAAGTTATTAACAAAATAAATCAGATTTCATCTTGCAATCTGGATTCTCTCTATTTTCAGTTTATTGTTCACCCTTCACTAAGCTTTATATTCAAATCTTAATTTCCCAAATGTGCAACAAAGATCTTGCATGTAAACCTGAATGTTAAATTGTTACCCACAAGAAGAGGGTTATGACATAATAACAAGCAGCAAGGCATAAATCAATCAGCTTGGCTGGCCTGAAGATAAACTGCAGTGCAAGTCAGAGTCTGATCCTTTCAGAGTGTCTGGGAAGAAGAATCCTAGGAAAGGGAAGCCTGTGGAGTTTGAGGGAAAGGGGGAAAATCAAAAGCCTGCAGCTGGAAAGTGCCTCATGTTCTCTCACAGCATCCCCAAAGCCTGTAGAGTACTGAAGGTCAGAGGAAATAAAAAGCCATGGAAATGCTCCAGAGGGACCTGATGATCCTTTTGTGAGAGCAGACACGGGACAGGGAATCACAGGAGGGTAAAAGGACTTGGGAAAATAACCCAGGTAGGAGAGAGGGAAAGTGCTGCCTTGGGGCAGAAAAGCATTTACTGTAATCTAAAATACCAGAACTAAAAAGTGTATTTTGGTGGAAGAAATGTAGTTCTGGTTATCAGGGAGGAGGAAAGCAGTGAGGATCTCCAGGAGATGATGTGCACACCACAACACCCAGTGTTCCAGCCCTGCTCCCAGTTTGGCCCAGTCTCCCTGTGCTGGAGGAGCACCTGGAGAGCCCTCCTGTAACCACCTGCACTGGACAGGCTCTGAGAACTGCAGAGTCCTTCCCCCTCCCTGGGAATGGGTGTACTTTCAACAAAGAATTTGGGAACAAGAACACTAAGAACTTACTTTGAGGATTTCATCCACGCAGCTCACCTCACCAGAGGCTGATGCCTACAAATCAAAACTCAAAATTAACAACTCCCAAATTTTCCTGGGACTACAAACAGCTAAAACCAAATTTCAATCCTTATTGTGACTCATATGGACTCTACACAGACACAAACAGCCCTTGCTAACTCTTTTCATCAATTTTAATATCAGATAGATCCATGTTTTTATGGCATGAGTCACAGTTATGAAAAGCAAATACATGACATCCATAAAACTGTGATAATAATCTCTTTCTTTTCACTTGACAGTTAAAGTGATCACAGGCAGTCAGTGATATTAAAAACTTGTACAGAGGGGAAAGAGAATCACAGTTTTCAATCATTTCCTGGAAGCAGCCCCAGGATAATACCTGAATTCAAGTGCAGGAGCGTGAATGCACAGGAATGACAAACTGCATTCCCAAGTAAAATACTCATCACAGAGTGATCTCAGAAACAGCAATAATTACCAAACTATGAATCTCCTGCATCCCTGGCTGCCACAAGCAGAAAGAAGCAAAGCTACTGAAGGATCCAATGCATCAGCACTGATGTGGCAAGTCTTCTCAAATAAAGTAATTTCTGATTTCCTTACCTGTGTGCTGGATCTTACTTTGCTACCTGTTGCAATCCCAGGAACAAGGGCTTTTCTCTGGCTACCATGATTTGAGCAGTTAGACAGGAGATGAAATGAGATTTTATTACTAGGAAAGGCACTCTCCTTGTCAGTGAGCTGGAGTCAGAGCTTGTGTCTTAATGATTCGGGAATAACCAAACTCCTCAAAGTTGTCAACCCAAGAGTATTTTATATCCAGCACAACTGATAAAAGTTCTGCACCCTGTTCAATTTGGTGTGAAGGTATAATAATCACCTCTAGTAATTGCTACTCACTTCAAAAGAAAATCTGATACAGGCAGATTGTATCAACAAGTCAAAGTCAACTCAGCTCCCAGGAACAACAATGTATTTACTCAGCTCATCAAAATATTTGTGGATATCCTACAATTTCCCTAACTCCTGACTAGAGAAATACTCTGTGAAAATTGCCCTCTTGGGGTTAAGTAAGCCTTTCTGAATGTCTCAGCCTTTATTTAATAAAAATCCCAGTATCCACATTGAAGAAGCAGAAGACAGAAATAATTACTTCTGCATGCTCCCCGTTGAAAACACAGCTTAAGCAAAGGTACTTCGAGTAACAAAAACACAGTGTTTACTAAAAACTCCATTTGGGTTAGGCAAGTTGGGATTTTGGAGACGCTGGAAAATCCCAACCCAAGCGGATTTACATTTAAGAAGGCAGGACACAGCCAGCAACTTACATCCAGTGGCTGAGAAGGAATTTTCAGCTTGGTCAGGTGCGCTTTGCTGCTGGGCTTCAGCTCGTTGACGCCGCTGCCGTGGGTCTGGCTGCTGTAGTGTTCTGAGGACAACTTTGGTTCCATGGATTCCTGCCCGTCCATCGGCCTGACATAGGCAGTGGGTTTCTGTAACATTGAACTGGACTTGGACATTAAGGAGGGTGGGAAGGACTGGTTGGAGTGCTGCCCGCTGGCGAACGAGGGCACGCGGGAGGGAGAGTCCCAGCTGGGCTCGGGGTCGCGGGGCGATTTGGAGCGCTGATGTTCTTTCCCGTGGTGGTCGCTGCCGTGGGCCCTGGAGTGGCCGGAGCCCAGCGAGGGCACGGCTGGAGGCTTCCCAGGGCTGCTGGAGCGGCCCTTGGAGTGCTCGGAGCCGTGCTGGCCCTTCTTGCGGCCACCGCCGCCGCCGTAGGAATCGCGCTCGTGCCGGGTCCCGGCGCCGGCCGCGCCGCCCCCCGAGCGCTGCCCGTGCCCC
>VZTR01008899.1:12079-42742 GCA_013400775.1 Chaetops frenatus
TGCCATGGGATGTGTTGTGGCAGTGGGGTGGTGCCAGGGCAGGAGTTGCTGGCACCCCAAGGTGCTCCTGTGCTCTGCTGGGTGAGTAGGAGCAGGTTCTCACAACGCCCCACAGAAAAATCAGAGACCAAATTATGCAAAATTAGGTGGCAAAAGCAGCAACTCCTTCATGTTTTGTACCTGGAGGTTTCTTCTCCTGGCTAGGTGTAGCCCTTGTTGATCAAACTTGTAATTCTGAGCTCCAGCACTGGTTTTGGTTAGTCCAGAGCAGTTTTACAGAGCTCTGTCACTCACCTCCACCCTGGCACGGCTCTGTGGGCTGCAGGGGAGATGCACCAGGCTGAATTTCCCTGCCCCCTGCAAGGCAGGACCACGACTGTCACAATCTCTTAGCCTGGCCAGTTTTGCTCTTCCCAGTTTTACAAAGAGCAGGACAATCTCACCCAGCCTCTGGTGCCTTCCAGGCAGTGCAGCTCTCTCATTTGGGGGTGTAATTTATGTGAAAAAATCCCCAAGTCAGGCTTTACTGATGTCCTCAGCCCATTTCTGGCTGGAGGGATGGGGCTGTGCTCGGTTTCTTCATCACAGGCTCCAGAGCTGTGCTGAGCCCTTTCACTCCTTCCTGGGAGGGTTTTTGTAGCAACAGGAAAGGATTATCCTCAGCCACAGTGAACTGCCAAGTACAATTCTGCTGTGTTTGGAGCCAATAAATCTGATTTATTCCCTTCTCCCTCTGTTGCTCAGTTCCTCCATTTACTCCCAGTCTCTGACCACTTAAAGCCATCTCTAGTCTTCCCCACTGCATTTCTCCCCTCACCCTAAAGCTTCACCACACCACCAGCTTCTCCCCCTCCTCATTCAGCACTCCTGCTCCTTCATCCTGGTGCCAAGTGTTGTAAGAAGAGCCCATTAGCATCCTGGCTGGGACTGATTAATCAATATGTGGTGTATGAGATCACCTTCTCCCATCCTGCCTCTCCTACCACGTACAAAACCCTCCCTTTACTATGGGGGTATTGATTTTGGGGGTTGCTCTGAGGCTGTTGTAGTTCCATTCCAGATCCCCATTAATCTAATTGGGAACAGGTGCCTGGAGGAGCTGCAGAGTTGGATTTGTTGTGTCTGAGAGCCCAGCTCAGGGTTTGGAGCTTGGATCTGGCAGATCTGAGGGGCTCTGGGGGTTCTCACTGAGTGGTTTGTGCTGTGCCTTGAGACACTCAGCAGAGGTAACTCATGGCAGGGCCATCCCTGCCCCTGTCCCTTGTCCCTGAGTGCTGTCAGCCCCTCCCTGTGCTCTCTGCTGGCTCAGGACCTGGCTGTGCTTTTGCAGGTTGGGAACAGAGAGGAGCTGTGGGTGGGGGAGGATCCACTGTGTGCAGCCCTCAGCTTTCTCACAGCTTCAGTCATGTGCTGCTCTCTGGACATTTGGTTTTTTGGTTTGGTGTCTTCTGTGCCTACTCCAAGTCCATCAAATTGAAAAAAAAGGAGACAAAAGCCCAGATTGTGCTGCAGCAGTGACTGAAAATCCTCCACAGGGTGTTTGTGGATGCATTGTCAGGCTGTGCACAGGGAACAGCAGTGGAGTCACAGAATTCTAGAATGGTCTGGGTTGGGATCCCCCAGTGCCACCCCAGCCATGGGCAGGGACAGCTCCCACTGTCCCAGGCTGCTCCCAGCCCCAGTGTCCAACCTGGCCTTGGGCACTGCCAGGGCTCCAGGGGCAGCCACAGCTTCTCTGGGCACCCTGTGCCAGGGCCTGCCCACCCTCCCAGGGAACAATTCCTGCCCAAAATCCCATCCATCCCTGCCCTCTGGCACTGGGAAGCCATTCCCTGTGTCCTGTCCCTCCATCCCTTGTCCCCAGTCCCTCTCCAGCTCTCCTGGAGCCCCTTCAGGCCCTGGAGAGGGCTCTGAGCCCTCCATACAACCTCTTCTCTGTCCATAGGGGAGGTCCTCTAATCCCCTTCCCACCTTTGTGGTCTCCTCTGGACTTGCTCCCACAGTTCCATGTCCTCCTTATGTTGGGGGCAACAGAACTGTGAGATTTTCCCTGCTTTCATGAGTTAGCAGCAGAAAAAGCTCCAGCCTCTTTTCTAACTAATGCTTAATCACAGTTTACACAGACCACATCTTGCCTCTTGTGGTCCCACAGCCTTCTGCAAATCTTAATTAAGCAAAAAAATTAAAAGTAGGCCCACAGCTCAGCTCTGATGAGTATCCTGCACCAGGGGAATGCTGCTCTCCTTGAGGAGAACAGAGCCTGGGGCTGGCGGGGAAACTTTTCCTGATAAAATTTTCCTGCCAAAAAAACATTTTTCTCAGCAGTGAAGAAATCAGGTGGGGAATCAGAGCTCCCTGAACAAGGAATAACCTCTGACACTCCCCCTTTTTCTAAGTCTAAGCATGTGTTCACTTTACCAGTTCTGGATTCAAGAGGAAACATCTTCCAGATTCCTCCCAGCCTGGGTCCAGAAGGGTTCAGGCTGGTTCTGGCAGCAGCCCTGGGCAGTTTCTGAGCTTCTCCCCTTCACTCTGAATTTCACCCGTGGCAGGGGTGAACTTTAAGGTCCCTTCCAACCCAAATCTGTGATTCTGTAAAAGCTGCTGTTCCTCAGGCTTAGCTGAGCCCTTCCTTCACCCCTTCCCGTGTGTGCCACCACCCCAAGTTGGCTCTGCTCTGCTCGGGGTAAATTTGTCCCCCTTGCTTGTACAAACCCTCCCCTGCTGCTGTTGGAGCTGCCAGCCCTGCAGGGACAGAAATCCCTGTGCTGCCAGGGAGTCTGGGACTGAGACCCATTAAGAGAAGGTTGAGGTTACAACTTCTTCCTTAATGGCCCATTCATTTCCTGCTGCCAAACGGCGCTGGATTGATTGTCCTGCATCAACAGGGCTTTGTTATCACCGCCCTCTTCCTGCTGTGCTCTGCCTGGGGGGGTATTCAGCGTTTTTAGTTTGCAGGGATCAGGCACTGGGTGAGCTGTGCTTCACCAGTTCAGCATTCATTGAAACCTGTGAGGGTCCCCAAGGCAGATGGGAGGCTGAAAAGGTTGGTCTGTGGTGGCATCAGGCAAACTGAGGAGTTTGGGGTCAAGGGATGCTCAGGGAAGAGGGGTTTGGGTTTGATGGTTTGGCTCAGCCCAAAGCGAGGGGTTTGCAGTGAAGGATTGTTCAGTCATTCCCAAGGACTGAGGTGACTTTATGGGGGTCCAGATCCAGCTTTCCTACAGATTTAGAAAGTCACAGCACCAGAGATTTCAGTACAGCCTCTGCAGCTGGAAATCTACCTTGTAAATACTCACTTCTTGTCCTGTGATAAACTGAGGAATCAGGAGGGCAAGAAGAAAGCAAGTTCACAAATCTCACCCCATTTTTTTTTCCTTGCTGATCCACTGTTCATACTCCCAAAGACTTTTCCTTTTAATTGGGGCCCATGAAAGCTTTCCAGCAAGGCTTTATCTGGGAGGTGATTTATGCTTGAAGCAAAGAGGCTGAATCATCAGTAGGGTGAAATTCTTCAATAATAAGCTGGGGAAAAGACCTTCCTGCCTCAGCAGCACAAAAGCATTGGAACAATGACTCCAACCAAGCTCTTCTGGGAGCTGCAGGTTTGTCTCAGCTGTGGCCTGATTGTGCTCAAAAGTGCCCAGGGAGCAGCAGGTGATTTAGGAAAGTTGGTGATGGGGAAGAACCCTTTTTTTCCCAGGAAATGGAGCACCTCCTGCTAATCCCAAGCTTGAACATGGGCTGGGAATGTATTAAAATAGAGTAATCCAACTGTTCTCCTCAGGGTGGGAGTCCAGTGCTCTGGACAGGTTTTTGAGTGTAACCCAGTGCAGAGGTCAGTGAAAGGAATGAGGGATTTCAGATCCCTCCAGGTCTAGTTTTCAAATTAAGATAATTTTTGGATCGTTTTAGACCCTCTTGTTTACGTGCTTGGTGTTTGTGAATGACAGTGATTCATCTATTGCTCACATGGGCTCTGTGGAGGTGGAAAACCCTTTAGAGAGGCAATAGTACAACTCTGTTTCCTTTTCTGGGCAGTAATTCCCAGTTTTACCCATGCAAGAACCTTATTGTCCTCCACTGGTTGCCATGGGAAACTCCCTTTGTTTTGCAAAGTGAGAAAAACCCTGAAATTTTTGTGTCAGCCCATGAATTCCTCAATCAAAATGATTCTTTCCCTAGGCTGAGTCTAAGCACTCCTTACAAAGAGGAGCCTTCCTGAGGGAGCTGCTGTGGCCCTGGCAGTGATGAGTTTGGAGCTCTGAGCTTTCCATGGGATGCTCAGTGGGTTGGGGAGGTGTTGGGGCTCCTTGCTGAGCTCCTTCCCAGCCAGCATGGTTTGCTCTGCTCTGTTCCCCTCTGGGACCTTTGGTGTGCACCAGGAGCTGCCAAGGAATTGGGAATTGTGTTTGTGGTCCCAGAAAAACTCTGGGTCAAAGCTGCTCCATCTGGAGCTGTCAGAAACACCTGGGTGCTGACTTTCAGGGAGCTGGGTTTTCACCTTTCATCTTTCCTCTCCAGGAGTTCAAAGCTCCACGGTGGAATTTGCTTTGCAAAGCAGGGGCTCCTTGCAGGAGAGGAGAAATGTCAAAGTGCACCCTCGCTCTCTTTTGATCTTAATGGCAAGAGATTTTCATGTTTCTTCTGTTTCCTACTGACAAATATTAGTGTCCAGTGGGTCTTTCAAGGCTGTGGACTGTGCCTAACCTAATATTCTTGTGAGTAGGGATGAACAGTTCAAACAAAATATAAATCTACCTTAAATTGGATCCCAGCGGGAACTTTACCCTCCCTGAATTATAACAGCTTATGATTCACTTGGTATTTTTCATTCTCCTTTGTGTCTTTGAATTTCTTTATTCCTATGAAGATACAGAAATGAAAGGTTGGGATATAACTGTTGTTCCATTTCCAGCCCAGCCCAGGGATGGTTTTGTTGCTGGGATGGTGTTGGGGCTGTAGGGGCAGAAGAGACTCTGTTGTCCCAGTTTGGAGAGCTCACATGTGTCTTTTTGGGGTGTTTCATAGATTCATGGACTGGTTTGGGTTGGAAGGGACCTTAAAACTCATCCCATCCCCCCCCCTGCCATGGGCAGGGACACCTCCCACTGTCCCAGGCTGCTCCCAGCCCCAGTGTCCAACCTGGCCTTGGGCATTGCCAGGGCTCCAGGGGCAGCCACAGCTTCTCTGGGCACCCTGTGCCAGTGAAAGGTTTATTTCTGAAGATCAAACCTGTGACTCTTGGTCTCCATCACTCACAAGTGGGAGCTGGGGAAGCCAAGGTGATGCTCCTCAGGAGGAGTTTGGATGTGAGCAGCACTGGTGACCTGGACCATGAGGTGATTTCCTGGGAGCTGGTGTGAGGGGCCAGTTTGAGTGTGCTACAGAAAACAGGAGGGAAATGAATAACAGAAAGCAGCTCCCCTCGTCTCAGACTTGGATGGAAATTCTTCTTTGCTCCCTGGCTGCTTGTGAGATTCCTCAGGGCTCAAGAACCCCCACATTTTAAGCACCTCCAATACCCTTAACCTGCCAGTTAGAGGCTTAAAGGTGACTTAAATGTCTTTTTGTTGGCCCTTTGCTCAGATTGTGGTTTCCTGCAGGATCAGCTCTCCGTGTTCTGACTAATTATTGAGCAGCAGAGCTGTTTCAGCAGCAGAAGTGTGAGCAGACAGCAGAAGCAAAAGCTGCTGGAGGGATTTCTTTACATTAACAGGGAAAATAAGCACAAGGCGAGGTTTTATTTTGCCACTCTGAATATCACAGCACATTTCTGACAGGGTTCCTTTGTTGGACACAACAGAGACTGCAGTGACAAGGACTGAGCTTTGCTCCAGGTGAATGTGGGGTGTCAGGACCCAGGGCTGGAAGTGACCAGCACTGGGAAAACAGAGCAGGGGCAGGGCCAGGCTTGGCTTTAGGAGCTGCACCAGAGCAAGGTGAGAACAAGGGTGCTCTGCCTCCCCTGGGACACAGCTCAGGATTTAGCTGAGTCGTTGTAGAGGTGGAGATCAGGGAATGACAGCTGAAAGGATGACCAGGAGTCCAGGACTGCCCAGGACACCCCAACAATCCCAGCCTGGGCTCCTGGAGCTGTGGCAGCCTCGGGGCCGTGCCTATTCCCTGGGGAGCCTGGGCAGTGCCCAGCAGCCTCTGGGGGAATCCAGTAATTGAGCACATGTGGGAAGGGAGGAGCCACCAGATGAACAATGAATGCTGAAACATGCAATGCCCACAGGTGTGTGAAGAAATGTCACCGTGGTTTTGTCTGCAGTGGAGCCTGTTCTGATCTCTCAGCTTTTTGGAGCATCTCAGAGCCCAGAGCACACAGCATCTGCCTCCCAGGCTACAGATTTAGTGCCAAATCCCCCCCAGCCCTGACCTAGGGAGGGGTTACCCTTGGGAGCTGGTGCTCAGCAGTGCTGAACTCCTCTTGTCACTCTGCATTTGCTGCTGGAGATGTGCTGGGGGCCCAGGGACGTGCTGGGGACAAAGTCAGCAGGGCACGTGCCACGTGCTGGTGATGGAGAATGGCAGCAGAGCTCTGAGCTGTGCCACGGTGCAACTGGGCTCTCTCTTTCTCCCTGCAGCTTCATAAAGAAGAGAAACCTCTCCTAATGCTGTTAGTGCTCAATTGCTCTGACTATCGAGTTAGGCTGATGTGAGTTTGCTAATAAGAACCAGCCACCTTCAGCGTGCACATAAATGATAATTCCCAGCCCGTGGCTGTGGGGTTAATATTGATTTTGTTGATTTTTGTGGCTCTGTATCACCCATCATCTGCAGGAAAGTAGGGCAGTGATGGCAGGGCTTGGAGCAGGCAGCCAAGAGCCTGGCAGCAGCTGCCAGTGCAGGATTGGTTTGAGAGGGAAAGGCTGGGGAGGGGGAGAAGGGAAAAACCTCTCCCGTGGATGGTGCTTTTGTAAAAGTGGCACTGAAAATGCAGGGACACCCTTAGGGGTGAGCAAACCATTGGACAAAAAACCCCAAAGAGCTCAGCAAAACCACTGACTTGAGCACAAAACCACAATGGGGGTTCTGGATGTGTGAAACCCATCCCAAGAGAGAGCCCACACGGGGTCTGTGTGTGCTCCACGACCCCCTCACACCCCTGCTCTGGGCACATGGACCCTCTTCCAGCTGCTTAGAGAAGAAATCCACAGAGAATTGTATCAGGAAATCCATACATATGGATTTCACCCCTGTTTCCTGCTGGATTTAAGCTTCCTCCATCCCATTGTGTTATTACAACCTGTGGTTTTTTTGGAGTATCAGACAGGTTTATTATTATTATTATTATTATTATTATTATTATTATTATTATTATTATTATTATGTAGAAAAACCAGTCTTTTAGGTCAGACTTCAGTCACTTGGCTGCTCTCTGGTGTGTGACAGACAGCTCAGCACCTCGAATTTCAGAAATTCTTGTGGAAACAGACTCACCTATCACCCATGTGTGTAGAAATATCCAAATTTCCACATGCCTTAAACCCTCCCTGGAGCTTACAGGCTTAATGAATATACACTGGAGTAAATATTTTCACACTTCAATTTGGAATTTCACAGGCAGTTTTCATTCAAATTTGGAACAACTTGTGATTAGGAAAAACCTTTTTACCCCCTTTCCTATAGCAGAGAGTCCTTTTTATTTAAAATATCTTCACAAAACCTTGTGAAACATCTTCAGATGGAGCCGAGAGCATCACGACCAACTGGTTTTTGTTCTGTTTTGTCTGAAGCAGGGAAATGGGAGGGATAAAAGACCTTTGGAATCTTGTTCTGAGTAGGGATGGCACTGACAAAGGGCTGTTGGGCCTGGGGGCTTTGCTGTGCTCTGAATTCTGTGGGACTGAGCTCTCAGCTCCAGCTCCTGAGCTGTAGATTTATCTACAAGGATATTTTTTGCTCATAATTAAGGAAAAGCTGAGCTGCTGGAGGTGTCTCATTTAGGAGATAAGAATGAGAAGGTGGCCTAACCTAAATAAATCCATGCTCTGCTCATTCCCAATCCTCTGCTGGAGAATGCAGGTGTGTAACAGCCTGTGGTTATGATTTTATACAATGGAATCAAGGCTTTAATTCATTAATTCAATTTTTCTGCTACTGGAGACTGGAACCTTTGCTGGCAATGTTTAGAGGGGAAACCTGGAAGAATCTGCACCTGCACTGGGATGATGAGGAAGCCTGTGCATTATCCTTAGGGCTGTTGTTATCTGCAAGGATTTTGGGCCTTGCCCCACAATTTCTTCTGCTCAAAGGCAGCAAATGCTGGAAGATTGGATTGTTGTGGTGCTCTGGGAGTTTGCTCTGTGTGACTGGCTCTGCCCTGCTCACCTGGGGCTGCAGGGCCCAGGGACTGCTGAGTGGGGGGAAAGGTTTATTCTGCATCTGCTCACTAGGCCAGCAAATCTCTGTGTGGCTCTGGATGATCCTTAGCTGGAAACCTCGTGTGTCCCTGAGCAGCCAAAGCGAGCAGGGCTCTAAATCTGTGCCTGGGTTTTACACATTTATAAATATAAGGGTATTTCTCCCTCCTCAGGGGTTTTGGAGCACATTTGAGGACAGTTTTTGCTCCTCAGACACCCAAAGCCTTTGCAGAGGAAGGAAACCCCATCCAGGGAGCTCTGAATTTACTGCAAGTGCAGTTTGGCTCACACAGGAGCTCTCTGAGGCATTGAATGATTTGTGCTTGGTGAGAATCCCAAGCTCAACAGCAGAGTTTGTTTTTCAAGGTGCTCCCTCCCACTGCACCACCCAACCCCAAGAGCTCCTGTGCTCTCCTCGTGCCCCTTCCCACAAAATGCAAGTTTTGTGTGCTCAGAGAAACCTGGGGATGGGTGACTGAAGCACTGCTGCTGCTGCTGCTGCTGCTGCTGGCCATCAGAATATTTGGAGTTCTGCTGGATGGATTGGCTGTCCCTGCAGAGCCTCAGCTTGATCACATTTTGTGAAGCTGCTGGAACTGCTGGCTCTCATGAGCTCTGTGGCTTTTAGGTTTGTGGTAAAATGTGTCAAATGCATCTTCAGAGAATCCAAAAATGGTTTGGGTTGGAAGGGACCTGAAAGATCATCTTGCTCCAACCTCGCTGCTGAGGACAGGGACAGCTTCCAGCAGAGCAGGGTGCTCCAAGCCTTGTCTAACCTGGCCTTAAATCCTCCTTTTCTTCCAGGTAAGAGCCCCCTCAGAGGGGCTGGGCAGGTGTTTGCTGGGGCAAAACTTCCTCTGGAGAGCCCCAGCCAGAGGCCTGACCTTCCCCACCCTGAATGGGCCTCACCTGTCCCCACCAGGAGCAGCCTGGATTGAGTTTCCATCCACAATTCGAGTCCACAGCTGTTTAAAAATAAAAGAAAGGGAGGAGAGGCTAGGAAATAAAAATAAAAACATTCAAAAAGAGGCAGAGTCCCTTGGCCAGCCTGTTCTTTTTGACAGTGGCAGAGCTTTCCCAGTGCCAGGCAGGCTCATGAATAAAGCAGCTGAGTGAGTTCACACGAGCTGGGGAAAGAATGAATTTTTTATCAAGAAACCCTGTTAGCATATTTATGTATTGATATATTGGTGCCATAAGCCTTTGGATCAAGGCACAAAACAGCAGTGGTTTTGCTTTTCCAGTCTCCCCAGCTCTGGAGAAGGGGAGAAACAAAAGGAAGGATTTGCTTCTATTTAAACTTGGCTGAATTAACATTATTATTGCATGCAACAACTACAGTTAAAGCGTGTTCCTACATCTACTGCCATTGTGCAAAATTAAAATGCTGCCAGCTTGGAGGATTTTACCCGGAGTCTTCTGGTATTTGGGTTGATTTTATGCATTTGGATGCTTTCAGAGGAAAGCCCAGCTCTGGATTTCTGTGTTTGAGGGAATTACAGCTCCCTTCACTCTTCTTTGGGACTTTCTGACACCTGTCAGGGGAAATAAAAGGTGAAAAATAAGAATCCTAGAGGGGGAGGTGATCTAGGTGTGTGTGAAGGTGCAGAGGAGCAGTGGAGCAGCTCGAAGACCTCAAAGAGGGAGGATCTTCTCAGGAACGTGGATTTGAGTGTGAACGTGCCAGGGGCTTGGACTTCTCTGAGAAGACAAAAGGAAAAGAAAGGTGTGGATTGCTTTGTTTTAATTTGCCTGGTCATGTCACAGGTAATTTTAGTTTCATCCTTCCCCCCAGAGCACCCCAGGCTCTGCCATGTCCCTCCCGTGGGTGGCACAGCCCTGGAGCCCCCCTGGGGACATTCCTGTGCCAGCTGAATTTGGCTCTGAGGGGCTCCCCAGCTGTCGAGGCCCTGCAGAGCTGAGCTCCAGATGCTCCCAAAAACGGGCTGAGAGTCAGAAACCAGAGAAACCGGGCTGGATTCCAGCCAAGGTTGCATCTGAGCTGGGATGGGGAGAGAGAAGAGAAAGGCTTTCTGCACATGCTGGTGTTGTGTATGGAGCAGCAGGCTGGGTCAGCGCTCGGGAAATGGGAGTTCTCTGGGGAATGTGGGAGCAGCTCAACTTTCCCCTGGCTGGCACCCAATTTCAGCCCCTGTGAGGCTGGGGATTGCAGCAGAGACCTCTCCTGGTGGTGTTTCTGGGTCAGAAAGGCTACACAAGATTGAACAGATGAGAGCCTTCTTTTTAAAAAAAATGGTTTTTTTCTCCTGTTTTCCCCATAAGGTTCCATGTGCTCCTGGACATGCTTGTAATATTTTTGATTTGATTCTTAGTCATTTCTGTGATCATTCAAATGTAAGAATAGGAGCAGATAGAAATAAATCACCCATAAATAGCTTTGCTAATTATCAGAAACGGTGAGGAGAGAGTTGTGAAGAATCAGTCGGAGGGTAAAGAGAGTTCATCTCTCCTTGAGAACTGAGAGCTCTCCTCAATGCAAAAGCACTTAACTAAGGGAATATTACTCTTTAATTGCCCTGAATAAGTCAGGCTGTGCCATTGATTAGATTCAATGAGTAAATCCAGGTGTGCTGTATTTTGTACTTCGATTAAAAACACAGTAAAAGCAAATGGTCTGTGGTGTTTGGCTGTGGATGTCAAATTAAATCCCTTTATTGACACCCCCCACTCAGGAAACATTTACGTGGCAGCCCCTTAATTGTTTGCCTTTCACGTTAAAGGTTATTTTATGTGAAGTCTTTGCCCTCCCCAAGCAGCCCCTGCTCCCCTGGGTCAGGAGGCAGCAGTGGGATCTGGGGGTGATCTGGTGAGTCCCAAAGCTCCCTGGGGATGGGGAGCAAGGAGCCAAAAGCAGGCAGAGACCCTGGAGAGCCACTGAAGGGATGGGGATGGGCTGGGAGAAGGATGCTGGAGCAGGTGAAGCTTTTTTTGGCCATTTCCTGGCGACAGGATGAGGCTGGAGCAGAGCTGCTGCTGCTGCTCCTGCAGCTCCTGCAGCAACAAGAAACTCCACCATGTGAATCCCAGAGGGGTTTGGGTGGGGAAAGACCTTAAAATCACCTCATTCCACCTCCACCACGGGCAGGGACACCTCCCACTGTCCTAGGCTGCTCCAAGCCCTGTCCAACCTGGTTTTGGGAACCTCCAAGGATGAGGAAACTCCCCTTGGAGCAGCCCTGGGAATGTGAGTGATGGCCAGGGCTGCAGGAGAGGAGATGAAAGGAGACACAAAAGCCTTTCTGGGCTCTGCAGCACAGTGCAAGCAGCAGTTGGCTGCTTTCAAGTGGATTGTTTCAGAACAAATCTTGAAATGAATTAATCACCAGGCACAGTGGCCACCTTGTTAACACGGGGGAGCGGTGCCTGAGCAGTTCTGTGAGCCTGGGGCACAAAGTGAGGATTAATCCTGGCCTTGCTCTGCTCTTGGACAAGGCACAAAAGGCCTGGGGTGGGAAGATTCATGTGCTGTGCTGGAGAATGCCCTGATCTCCGGCCCAGGGTGTTTAATCCCCCTGCTGGACAGCAGCCTGTGGCTTCTGACTCTGTTGCAGCTGCCAATATTCCCCCACAGATCCCTGCACCTCGAGAGGTGGCTGTGCTGGCACTGCCTGGGGACACCAGCACACATTTGTAATGCTGCAATTCTTTAGTGTAGAACCCTAAACTCCATACACAGTGTCAGCTGCTGCTCTCCCATCTTGGTCAGACACAGCAATTCCTCTCCAGGCCTGGCAATCAAGGACACCTCACTGTCTCAGGCCCCAAGAAATGTAAATAAAAGTGAATTAGAGGGAGCAAACTTGAAGTAAATGACTTCATTACCTGAAGCTGTAATTGGAGGATTAACCCCCAATATGCAAATGGACCAAACTTATCAAAGTGTGAAAACCTGTTGTCCATTTTTGGGTGTAGCCCCTGGTGGGGCTTCATCTGCCCAAAATGTACCTGAGGGCCCTTCAATAAATATAACAGCTTTTTATTCCCTTAATTTTGTTTTTAGATAGCCCAAAAAGGCATCACTAGGGAGGGAAAGAGAAATGTTGTGCTGTGACACCCAGCTGTGAGCAGGGACAGCAGCTCCAGGGTGGCTGATGGAGCAGAGCCACCTGGAACAGGCTGCAGAGATGCTTTTGGCTATTTAGGAATTGGTATTTGGGTATTTCAGCACGCTGGGTGCATCCTGCTACAAGTGCCAGGTCAGGGCTGGGAGCAGCTGGGGGCTGAGCAGAGCTCAGACTTTTTAGGGAGAGCACTCCAAGGGCTGGAGAGTTTGGGTGGGCTTTAGATGCTTGAGGTGGGGATCTCTGCAGCCCTGGGGGTGTCCCTTAGGTGCCTCAGTTTCCCTCTGTGCAGCTGTGGGGTGATGCCACATTTAGGGGATGTGGATCTCTCCGTGCCCAGGGCATCCTTGTGAAGAGCCCCATGGCTGTTTTTAACCAGAAGGCTCAGGAGCAGTGTGAGAGCCCCCTGGGAGCCTCCCTGAATTTCTGGATGTAATCCTGGCACTTTCTGTTCAGTATTTAATTTCTCTTGCCCTCCTGTCACGTCTCTGTGGGCACAAGTGGCACTGACAGTCAGGCAGACGTTACAGCAGTGAAATGTTGTGGCTGGAACATAAAAATTGATTTGATCTCTTGGCTCCTCCTGCTTAATGAGTGAGCCTGGAGCTCAGTGGCTCTGTGGATGGAGAGCCCAGAGCAGACAGAGCTGCCTGGGACACTCTGGGGGCTCTCCCTGGGGGAAGGAGTTTGGTTTTCCTGGCTGCAAAGAGGTTTTGAGTCATTAAAGCATCTCCCTGTGGCAGAGCCAGTGCTGTACTCTGTGCTTGGGTTCCAGTTTGTCTTGGGGGCACTGGGGAAGGTGTTGCACATCCATGAAGGCTCTGCTTTTCCAGGAGAGGTTTGTCACCACCTTTGCCTGGTGTTTGTCACCCTGTCCAAAAGGGGAATTTGTCCTGGATCCTCGGGAGCCAGGCAGAGCAAACAGAGCCCTGCCCTGAGCAGGAGGCAATCCAGCAAATGCTCAGGGAAGGGTGGTTAATTGGTTGTATTTCAACACATTTCGTTTTTAAGGGCTTTGATCGTGGCATGGGATTGTGGATCTGTCGCCAAGTTTGGGCTTCAAATGGAGAAATAAATGATAAACGATCATTTGGCAGCAGAGAACCCGCTGCACTCCCTTTGCATGTTTGTGTGGTTTTCCCTTCTCCCATCTGTTCCTTCCTCCAGCTCCTCCCCATGGGCTCTCCACCCCCCTTGCCTGGCTGACAGCACGCCCAGCCTCACAGAGAGGCCTTACATTTTAAGGTTTTTTCCTGTTTTGCTTGAGTGTGTAACTCTCAGCTTCATATTAGGTGCTAATAAGTTCTCTTCCCAGGGCAGTCACACACAACAATTCTCTCCAGCTCAGGATTCAAGGACAATCCTTCCCAACCTCAGCCCCAAAAGCACAAACAACATAAAAAAGAGGAGGCCAAGCAAGGAGGATGGAACTTCATCATTCCAGGTGATTCATTGGCCACTTCCCCTCAATCTGCAAATGGAGCAGAACTGATCAAAGTGTGAAACCCCGTGGGCAAAGCCCCTTTTCTGTGTCCATCCTGAGGCCCATCCTGGCAGGGGCTGCAGCCGGGCTCTGCCATTGCCAGGGTGGGGCCTTGGGAGGCCTTGCAATAAATAAATCCCTGCTTTATTCCTCTCCTTCTGGCTGCCCTCTGCTCCAGCTCACTCTGAGCAGGCATCACCAGGACCATGGAATATCCTGAGCTGGGAGGGACCCACTGAGCCCTCCCTGGATGGGATCTGCTTGCTCCCACCAGAGATGTTTGACTGACAAGATGAGAGTTGAAGAACAGCCTCTAAATATAAAACTTTGCTCTGAAAATTGCCCCAGGCTCTTCCCCACTCCTCCTTTTCCTCTGTTTCCAGGCAAATGGTGCTGCAGGCAACACCTGGAACTGGCTTTACTTCATCCCTCTCATCATCCCTGGCTCTTTTTTCTCTCTTGTTGGGAAGGAAGAACTGAGGATGAGTTTCCTCGTTCCCTCTGAGCCCATCTGCAGAGAGGCAGGGCAGGAAAACAGGGCAAGGAAAGAGCTGACAGCAAAGAGAGAGAGGACTGGAAAGACAAAACAGGGAATGAGGAAGAGGGGTGGGATATCAGGTGTTCCAAAGGCCTTCAAAACCTTAATGGGGCTGCTCAGAGCTTCCCCTGCATTTCTGCTCCCATTCTCCCAGCCTGTTTCTCCTCAGATCTCTTTGTCCCTCACGTGCTGGTTGTGCCTTTAGCAGGGGGTTTGTGGTGAGCTCGGTGAGTGCCCAATCTCCTCCTCTGAGTCTCTGATCACACAGATTCCTCTCTGCTGTTTGGAGAGATGCTTGGCTGGTGTTTGATCCAGAGGATCAAGGTTTGTGCAGACAAGCACCCCATTAACAAATCCTGGGGGTATTTACTTGTGTCAGTGCTACAAATGTTATCACCTGGGAGAAATGCTCAGACAGTTTGACAGAAATGCTCTGGGGTTTGCTTTTTATTGGGTGACTTCTTCTTATACAGAGATTTTTGAGGTGGTGCCAAGTACCTGCATGGCTGAGGTAAAGTACATTTAAAGTGTTTCCTTCTGTGAATCCTGCAAACAAAATTACTCTTGGAAATATGACCAAAAAGCATCTCAGTGACCAAAAAGCATCACAGATAATAAGTTAAAGGCACCAATATCAGAATTAATGCAGTTTTTGCCCGTTGGTGTTTGAGCCCTGGAGGCTCTCCCTTCACTCAGGGTTCCTGTTTTCCCTTTACCCTCTGCAGGAGGAGGGAGAAGGATGAGGAGAATGTGTTTAGGCCTTTACTTTCCTTTATCTCTCCTTCCCCCTTCCCTTCCACCCAACACCAGATCCTCAGATTGCTGCATTCTTCCCTCACAAGAGAGGAATTTACATTTTCCTCAGCACTGGGATTCTGTCAATGGCCACGTGGCATTTTCCTTTTCAGCACTTCCCCAAAGAGCTCCCTCGTGGCTGATGAATGCAGAAACTTTGTCACAAACCCCACCACCCTTCCCTCCCCTCCATCTCCCACTGCTGCCTGCTCAGGGTGCTTTTGGCTGACAGGAGCCCGGGGTGCTGAGGAAGCAGCTGTGGAATTCTGTCATTCCAGAGATCCTGGGTTTCTTGCAGACTCCTCATCTGTGTCTGAGCAGATTCTGGGCTTAACTGCAGCCCAGCTTTGGGGAAGGCTGTGCTTCCCTCCCAGAGTGGCTCAGTTGCTGAGGTGGGGAGGGAGGAGGCTGCTGGAGAGAGCCTGCACAGGGTAAGGCCACCTAGAAAATGTGGTCTGGTCCTGTAGCAGGCTCAGCCTGGAGCTGGGGAATTTTTAGGTTGGAAAAGGCCTTTAATCGTTCCCCCAGCACTGCCCCATGTCCCCTACACAGTCTTTAAATCCCTTCAGGGATGTGGCTCCACCTCTGCCCTGGGCAGCTGTGCCAGGCTGAAAAAATGAGGAAATTTTCCCCCTGATATCCAACCTGAACCTTCCCTGGCTGTTCCCTCTCCTCCTGTCCCTGTTCCCTGTTCCCAGAGCCCGACCCCCCCTCACTGCCCCTCCTGGCAGGGGCAGGGAGTTGTGCAGAGCCACAGGGTCCCCCCTGATACCCCTTTTCTCCAGGCTGAGCCCCTTTCCCAGCTCCCTCAGCCCCTCCTGGGGCTCCAGCCCCTTCCCCACCTCTGTTCCCTCCCCTGGAATTGCTCCAGCCCCTCAATGTCCTTGTTGAGGAGCCCAGGACTGGACACAGGATTTGTGGTGTGGCCTCAGCACAGGGGACAGGCAGTGCCCTGGTCCTGCTGGCCACAGCTGGGCACACCTGGGACAGCCCAGGTGCCACCTGGGCACACCTGGGCTCGTGTCCAGCTGCTCTCACAGGGCCTTTCCCAGCCCCTCTGCCCCAGCCTGGAGCTGTGACCCAAGGGAAGAACCCTTGTTGACCCTCAGCCCGTTGGTGTGACCCCAAAATATTCAGCCTGGGCTGACCCCTCTGCAGCACAGCCACGTCCCTGGGGTCACCTGTGATCTCTGGGGTGGCACTCGAGGCCCTCATCAGGACACTGACAGAGACACCTGGGGGATCTTCTCACTGGAGCTGAGCAAAAACCACCGTGTGGATGTTGGGACAATCAGTCCTTTGGCTGGGATTTCACCTGGCAGAACTGACCAGAATGTCAGTGCTGGGCACTCCTGTGGAATTCCCAGGGGAATCTCTCCTGCCCTGCAGGTTCTGTCTGGTGTTTTCTTTCTGAGCTGAAATAACCCTTGTGTCTGTCTCTCCCTTTCTCCTGTGTTTCCAGACAAACGATGCTGCAGGAAATACCTGGAATTGGCTTTACTTCATCCCTCTCATCATCATTGGCTCTTTCTTCATGCTCAACTTGGTGCTGGGAGTCTTATCAGGGTAAGGCAATGACTTTTTGTCCCCACTTGGATATTGGAAGGGAAAATGTGTTGGTTTTAGCACTGGAGGGGGGGATATTTCTTAGAGAGGTGGGTGACACCTCCCACTGTGTCCCCTTCCCACGTGTCCTACCCTGCCCTCTCCTTGCAGGGGGATATTTCTGTAGAGTCCTAGGGTGGTGAAAAAACCCTGAACTGAGATGATTCTGAATCCAGACCCAAGAGTGAAATGAACTCCCTGGAATTAGACTGATTGGGGCCAGTGCAGCCAACACATCTGTGTTGCCTTGAAAAGCCATCAGGAACCTGCTGGTGCCAATAAAAAGCTGGAGTGGGACCTGAAAATGTTGATAAAAGATCTGGTGCAGCCTGGGGAAAGGGGAAGCTCAAACCCCAGGCAGTTAAAAGATCTCAGGTTTTGGCTTTTTTTCCCCTTTTTTTGGTGGTGGTTCTTTGTTTTCTTGGGTTTGATTTTTTTGTTGGCTTGTTTTGTTTGTTTAATCTCTACCTGCTTGAGCCAAAGTCTGAATTTTGGGGACAAACTGGTCCCTTGCTGTTCAAACCCCAGGGGTCAGCCAGGGATTTGGTCTTTGTTGCAGCTGAGTTTTCCTTTGCAGGAAGCAGGGTGCCAAGTGTGAAGCTGGAACATCCCCAGCATCTGGGGAGATGTGGTTTGGAATTAACACACTCCAGGGCTATAAAACTCTCAGATTTTGGCACCTCAGTGTGCTCTGAGTTTCTTAGATCACACAGGTGATTGAGATCACAGAGTTGTATTAAAATCTGGATTTTTTTTTTCCTGCCTCTTGGCAGCAGGGGAAGAAAAAAAGAGTTGTTGCTGCTGTGTGGTAAAATCCTTTCAGTGCTGCACCTTTGCTCTTCCTTTTTAAAGTGACTGGAGAAAGGAAAATGTTTTCCAAAGAACATATTAATGCTGATCTGTATTATTTTGTTATTATTTTCCTCCTCAAAGCTCTGGCTCTGAGCAGCAGTGCAGAGGTGTTTGAGGAGGGGAGAGGGCTGTGGGTGAGGCTGTGTCTCACCCTTCAGTGCAGGAAAAATCATCACTATCAATAACCCATCAAAGCCATTCATAACTGATCAATAACCCATCAGAGCCATTTATAACTGATCAATAACTGATCAAAGCCATTTGTAGGGCGCCCTGGTGTATCAGAGGCTTTGTCTGCTGGCTGATTTTCAGGGATTACCCCAGCAGGGCTGAGTGAGGTTCATTGTGGTTCCTCTCTCTCGTTCCACTGTGGGCTCAGCCCAGGCTGGCTGAAGTGATCTGTGGGATTTAAAACCAGCCCAAAATCCTGCAGGCTCCTGCTCCTTTGTGCTGGAATCAAAGGGGTTTGGTGAGCAGGAGCTGGAGATCTCTGTCTGACTCTCCTGAAAGCCTCTTGTTGCTTGGGGCAAAATAGGAATATTATATAAATGTGCATCTCCTCTCAAAAACACAGCTCTGTGCAGGATTCCCTTTGTCAGGGGTGAGGATGAGAGGATCTTCCTCACAGAAGGGGAGCTTTTAATTTCTATTTCACTGAGGGGTTTGATGTCCTTGCCTGGAATAATTTCCTGGGGAGAGGCTGAGGGAATGAACATCAGAGCACAGGTGTGGAGCACAGGGCTCCAGGTGGGCTTGGAGCTGCTGGAATTTTGGAGTTTCCTACAGCTGGGGTATTAATTTTGCCTGGTAATGAGCTGGATGAACCCACACAATCCATTGCTGAACTGCTTTGACGCTCTGGATTACACAATGCAAAGAGGATAAACGTTATCCTGGGATGCTGGGAGGAAGATGATTGAACTCATTTCAAGGCTGAAGTGCTTTTTGGCACGGATTCAGTCGGGGGGGAGCTCCAGGGGTGGTGAGACAGCCGGAATTCTGGCCAGAGAGGCCACGGTCCTGGAATGATGCACTGGGATCCTGGGAGTCTGTGCCTCTGGAGTGTGAAAAATGCTGCTCACATTGTCCTCCAATATTTATGGAGCAGCCCGAGGTATTTCCAGCCCAAGAGTGATGGTGGCTGCTGAGGTTTACTCAGGAGAGGCTCTGCAGGGCCTGGGCTGAGCTTTCCCTAGAGCTGCTCTGTCCTGGATGTGCCACACCTGTGTTTTATGGGAGCATCTGGGGCAGGTGATGCCTTTTCAGGCTACCTAAAAACAGAGGTCAGACAAAATTAAGGGAATAAAAAGCTGTTATATTTATTGAAGGGCCTTCAGGTACATTTTGGGCAGATGAAGCCCCACCAGGGGCTACACCCAAAAATGGACAACGGGTTTTCACACTTTGATAAGTTTGGTCCATTTGCATATTGGGGGTTAATCCTCCAATTACAGCTTCAGGTAATGAAGTCATTTACTTCAAGTTTGCTCCCTCTAATTCACTTTTATTTACATTTTTTGGGGCCTGAGACAGTGAGGTGTCCTTGATTGCCAGGCCTGGAGAGGAATTGCTGTGTCTGACCAAGATGGGAGAGCAGCAGCTGACACTGTGTATGGAGTTTAGGGTTCTACACTAAAGAATTGCAGCATTACAAATACATGAAAAATAGAAAGTCTAAAATCCTAAGGCATCACAGGGACTGCAGGGACACATTTGGAATGGGTGCAGCAGCTTTGCCAGTGGGAGCCTGGCAGGGGACACAGCTCCAGCTGTGCTGGCACCTCCCAGGCGACAAGGGGCAGGGAAAAGGGGCTTTAATTCTTTTTCTCACCCTTTTCTGAGCAGTCTGGAGCCTGGATGCTTCTTGCCACCAAACACTCTCCCTGTGCTGTGCTCCAGGTTCCCTGGGGGATCTCTGTGTCTCTGCTGTCCCGGGGTCACTGAGGTTTTTGAGTTGTTGGAGTGATGCTTTGGATTTTAACTTTGATATTTCCCAAAGCCTGCAGTGCTCAGGGTGGGACTCTGCAGGGTTTTGGAGCCTGGGAGCTGCTGCTCTCTCATCTTCACATGGACATAACAAAGCCTCTCCCAGCTGCTCTCCAAGGACACCCAGACTGTCCTGGGCCCAAAATGTGCAACCCAACACCTTGAGAAGGGGGGGTGAGCTTGGGGAAATGCCATCATTAGCTCAAGTTTGAATTGGGGAATTGATGCTGATCTGCAAATGGAGCAAAGCTAGAAAGGGGTGAAGAACTCGGGACTCGGGGCCCATCTTGGGCTCCATTGTGAGAGCAGCCTCTGGCTCCCCAGGCTGAGCCTTTGAAGGCCTTTCCAATAAATATCCACCTTTATTCCCTCCCTCCTGTCTGGGCTCTGTTTCCAGGGAGCCACTTCAGGCAGCAGGAGCAGCTCCTTGGAGGCAGCACAGCCCCATCCTGCCCTCCCTGAACCCAGCTGGCTCAGGGACCTGCTCTCCTGAATTTCATGACGATTTTTCCCATCCTGGGGACTTTTGCCAGATTGAGATCACAAAAGCTGCACTTGCACGACGTGCAGAGGCTGGAGGAGAGAGGCTGATGGATTTGTCACAGTGGCAAAGTGTTCTTCTGTCCTCCTTCCCCTCATTACAGAGACAATCCTTCATTTCCCTGCACATTTGTTCCCAGCTCACTGGTACCTGCTGTGATCTGACTTTGCCTGCTGTTAATTATTTGCAGCAGAAGAGCTGCAGCATGGAAAGAGATGAGATTCTGCCTTTCTCCTTGCTTTTAGTCTGTTCCAAGGCTGTGCTTAAAAGGGAGAGGAAAGAGAAGAAAAAAGCAGATTTTTTTTCCCTTTTTCTTTGCTCATCACCCTTTTTAACAAAGCCATCATTGCAAACATGAAATGAGGGAGAAATGTGTGTTTCTTGCAGGAGGGGGCAGAGAGCAGTGACTGATCCTGCTAAATGTGGGTCCTTTGCTCCTTCTGTGGTTTTGGTTAGTCCAGGAGAGCTGGACTTCCTTTATTTGCCCTTCTCCATTAAGCCACAATGGAAATCAAAGCCTGGAATATAAAAATTATACATAGGAGACCTAAATTTGAATTTCCTGGGGTCTCTGCTTTGTCCTGGGAGTGGAAACTTGTACAGAACCAGAGGTTCTTCCTACAATTGCAGCAGGCTGAGGTGAGGAGACAAATGGGGCTTTTGAACTCCTTTTTCTCTCTTTGTCAGTGCCTCCTTCGAGCCAGGTTTGCCCAACTGTGCCACTTGCAACTTTCCAAATCAGATTAGGGTGAATTGAAGCCAAATTGGCACAAGCTGAGTGTGCCACAGGAAAGGAGGGAGGAAGATGAGTTGAAGGCTTCACCTCTGTGCTGTTCCTCTTCTACTCCCAGAAATACAGGACATATCCCATATCTGGCCTGCACTTTTTTTTTCCTTTTTTTTTGGCAGCCTCTTGTTGCTGTGGCAATGATTAAAATGCCTCTGAAGCCTGACTGGGTGCTCAGAGATCAATCCCTCTGAGATATTTCTATCCCTTTTCAGCTGCTGCAGGAGAGCTGAGTTTTCCCCTCTTTGGAGCACTGAGCAGGACGCAGCTGTGAGCTCTCCCTGTGCAGGAGTGATGGAGCCAGTGCTGATTCCTCACTGGGATATTGGGATGGGTTAAGCAGCTCTTTGGGCTCAGTCTGGACCTTTCCCAGTGAGATCCTGGCTGGCTGCAGCTCCAGGTGAAACAGAAACAAAAAATGGGTTTCTTTGGGATCCTGAGCAGCTGATGGGACAGCCTGGGGTGGGTGAGGAGCCACAGAGCTCTGTCAGCTCAGGCCTCTGGGCTTTCCTTCTTTAATAAACTCTGACTTCTCAGCAAACTGCAGGAAAACTTCTCTGAGATGTGCCAGCTGTCACCAGCATAGAGGAATTCTAAAAAAATTCTGGCTTTTCAGGTGACTCCGTTGTTTGGTTTTCTCTCATGCAGCAGTTTGCAGTGTGCTCTCCCTGTGCCCCATGGATGGGCTTCCTTTCACTTCCCTCGGGTTCTTTCCGTGCCCAAATGAGGTGAATTTCCATGATTTTTCTTCTTTTCCCATGTGCCCTTTCCAATGGAGATGCTTTGCCTGTGTTCAGTGGTGACCTGGCCCTGATTTGAAGAACTATTTGAAACCAGTGATTTAACAATGCACCACATTCATCTCTATTCACGTTTTCAGAGCACGAAAAGTCAGAGGCAACAAATTATTTTTAGTTTTGCCTGCAGATTTCCTTGGATTTTGTCTGTGGATGAGAATAATCAAAGTCAGCTCATCCTGAACTTCTCCTGATCCTTGCTGTGGTAAAGATCTGATGGGGCTCTGTGCATTTCTTGGATGTACTCAGCCTGGAGACGAAGCCAATCCTAAAACTCACTGGATTTTTTTTTTTTTTTTTTGTAATGTTAATTTGAAGACTTAAAATTCCAAAAGTTCTTCCCAGCTGCTTTCCAGGAGCGGCTGGCAGAGTCCTTCCAAGATCTGCTGCTTTCTGAACACTTCAGCTCCGTGGAGGGCGGCTGCTCTGCCGTGTAAAGTCTGAGATTTCCTGACATCTGAACGTGGGATCCCTCTCAATGAGGAGCTAATTACACGTGCTGTAATTACGAGTCGCTAATCACCAGCACTATCAGCGGTGGCGATGACAGCGGTGCTGTCTCATCTCTCTCTGCCGCTTCCCCGCCGCTGGGGAATTGGTTCTGGCTGCTGTTTCTGAGCAGCAAAGCTGAATTGCAGAGGTTTGGGATGGATCAGTCCGGCACTGACGCTGCCCTGGGCGTGAGCCACGAGAGCCAAGGCAGGAGGAGCAGCAGGATGCTCCATCCCAGCTCCCTGCTGTCCCACAGAAAGTTCATCACACACTCAGAGGATGAAGATTGGGGTTTGGTGATTTGTTTTTTTTCCCCCCTCTTCTTTGGTGGCTGTGACGGTATTTTTAATTTAAGGGCAGCGTGAATGAAGTACTTGTAAGGATTTAATTCGTTTATTATGTTTACTGACCCTGGTGGTTTTTCAGGAGCTGCCTCTGTGTCTTGTGTGGCTCGGGGGGCTCTGGAATTGCCCTGGAGTGGCTCTTTCAGCGCAAATTTCACACCGAGATTGATTTCACTCTTCCACCCACCAAGGTGGGAAGCAACAGCCATCCATCTTCAGGGTGACATCAGGCACCAGCCGCTCTGCAGGAGAAAAATGTGTCCTCTGGAGCCTGACTGGATGTGGTTTCCCTGAAGGATGCACTGCCTTTGAATCCTGTTTTTTCCCGGTGCCGCTGTGGAATCAGCTCCAACAGCTCCCAGTGCTCTCTGTGGGGTGTCCCTGTGGTGCTTGGTGGGCTCTGGGGGTCTCTCTGGGAAGGTGCCCCAAGGTGCCTCACCCTGCACTCACCTGGCCTTAACCCTGCAGCATCACAGGCGTTAATAATGGATTTACCTCCTGCAGCAATGCAGGATTGCTCTTTTCTGGCAAACTGAAGTGGATTTTCAGATGCTCCCGGTTATGTTTGGGCAGTTCCTGATGACTGAAGTCCCTGGTAAGGGACACAGCCCAGCTCTCAGCATCCAAAACAAAGCTGCTGAACATCCCTGACCTTCCTGAAATGCTGCTTCAGGTATCAGCACAGGCATTGCTGCTGCACTTCCCATGGAGAACAGCCATGGGAGAGGTTTAACCCCTCATCCTCCCCCAGTCCCCAGCCCCAGCTCTCCTCTCCCATGTTTAAAAGCCAACAAGGCTGTGGGTGTGGATTCTCCAAGAAGGATGGAGATCTCCATAGGAATTCACAGATTGGTCTCAGGTTTATAACTCTCATTATCTGAAGTATTGCAGAATCCCAGAATGGTTTGGAAGGACCTTAAAGCTCATTTTGCTCCACCTCCAACAAGGGCAGGGACACCTCCCACTGTCCCAGGCTGCTCCAACCTGGCCTTGGACACTTCCAGGGATGGGGCAGCCACAGCTCCTCTGTGCCCAGACCTCTCCACCTTCACGAAAAACATCATTACACATTCCAGAACTGGCCAAAAGGTGGAAAACCAGCTCTGAAAAAAAAAAAACAAACAAAAAACCCTGGAGGTAAAACTGGCCAGGTAGCAGCAAATTTCTGCTCAGGTTTTTCCTTTCTGGTGATTTGGGAGATTTTGGCAAGTCAGTGGTATAAATGGGGATTATACTGAATAAAAGAGGAAACTTATTTACTGCTCCCAATCCTTCCCATGGGGCTTTCTCTGTTTTCATTTGAGCTGGCAGGGAAACTTCAATTGAAATATTTTTAGATGAAATATGGCATTTTGATATCATTTCCCTCACTTTCTTTGAATGTGCTCTGAAATTTGTTGAAGAGCTCTCAAAGGGAAATTCTGGGAGTTTTCCAGTTGCAGCAAATGGGGAATATTTCAGCTCCTGAATGGTGATGGATGTAGTGGAAGAGACACACATCATTTATTATTACATTTCATATAGAAAACCCTCGTTTTAACAATCCCAGCTTCATCCAACCTCTCTCCCATCTCCTGGAGACAGCAGAAAGAACAACTGGAGCTCCTTTCACCAGGAAGATCCTACATCAAGACCCTCCAGCCTTGAGCCTGAATGATTTTACAGCAACTCTGGGGCATTCAGAAGGAATTTAACAGGAGGAGACCCAAGGAAATGCCTTCTCCTGGAAGTTACATTCCCAACTTCTCCAGCAGTGCCTGGACAAGGACCTGGGCCAGTTCAAGAAGTGAACTGGGAACCTCGTGAGTGCTGGAGCTGCTCCTGGGTCAGGACAAGCCCTGGGATCGATCCAGGCTGGGCTGAGCAGAGGGAGCAGCCCTGGGAGAAGGAGCTGGGGGTGCTGTGGGTGAGAGCTGGAGCTGCCCCAGCCCTGAGCCCCCCTGGCCTGGGCTGAGCCCCAGCCTGGGCAGCAGGGGAGGGGGGATTCTGCCCCTGTGCTCAGGTGAGACCCCACCTGCAGAGCTGCCCCAGCCCTGGGCCCAGCACAGGAAGGAGCTGGAGCTGCTGGAGAGAGCCCAGAGGAGGCTCCAGGGGGATCAGGGGAATGGAGCAGCTCTGCTGGGAGGAAAGGCTGGGACAGCTGGGATTGCTCAGCCTGGAGAGGAGAAGCTTTGGGGTGACCTCACTGTGGCCTTGCAGGGCCTGGAGGAGCCACAGGAAAGATGTGGACTCAATTTACAGGGTCTGGAATGCCAGAACACAGGGAATGGCTTCCCAGTGCCAGAGGGCAGGGATGGATGGGATTTTGGGCAGGAATTGTTCCCTGGGAGGGTGGGCAGGCCCTGGCACAGGGTGCCCAGAGAAGCTGAGGCTGCCCCTGGATCCCTGGCAGTGCCCAAGGCCAGGCTGGACACTGGGGCTGGGAGCAGCCTGGGACAGTGGGAGGTGTCCCTGACATGGCTGGGGTGGCACTGGATGGGCTTTAAAGTCCCTCCAACCCCAACAATTCTGTGATTCTCTGGTGGCCAAAGCTGCCAGCTCCAGGAAGCAGGAGGGCACAGGAGGCTTTAATGTCCCTCACAGGTGCCTTGGGACATTCCTGTACAGGAACTGCTGAAGGTTTGCAACTTCCAACAGTTTCTCCCTCATTTTCTTACACTTTTAAAGTATAAACCTTCCACTTAAGATTTTGGGCTCTGATTCTTGTGGGTCCCTTCCATTTTGTGATTGTGCAATATAAAGTTGTGATAAAAGGGACAAGTCCTGGGTAACTTTTACTGTCCCCAGGCCAGACAGGACCTGGCAGAAGATGAAAAGCTCTGCAAGGAGAGCTCTCCTTTTGCTGCTCCTGAGGGGTGAGGGAGCAGTGCCATGGCTCATCTGCTGTCCTTCCAGCCCACGAGCTTCCTCCAGGAAACTTCCCACTGCTGTTTTCTCCTCCTTTGGGAAATCTGTGCTGACGTGAGGCTGTAATGCCAGGCCTGGAAATTGGAACAGATGCTGTCCCCTTGTGCTGTGTGATCTCATTCCTCCTGCTCCAGACAGAAATCCACACTGAGGGAAGGTCCCTGGCCCCGGGCTGGGGGGCTGGGGCAGAAATGAAAGCATGGAAAGGGAAGAGGGGTGACCCAGCTGACCCATGCAGGGTCTGGGATCACCAAGGAGGAGCTGTTGATGCCTTAAGTTTTAAGGTTTTTTTCTTTTTCTGCTTTGGCTTCATATTCAGTGTTACTGAGTTCCCTTCCCAGGGCAGTCACACACAACAATTCCCTCCAGCCCAAGATTCAAGGACAATCCTTCCCAACCTCAGCCCCAAAAGCACAAACAATGAAAAAAAAGAGGAGGCCAAGCAAGGAGGGTGGAACTTCATCATTCCAGGTGATTCATTGGACAGTTCAGCTCAATCTGCAAATGGAGCAGAACTGATCAAAGTGTGAAACCCCGTGGGCAAAGCCCCTTTTCTGTGCCCATCCTGAGGCCCATCCTGGCAGGGGCTGCAGCCGGGCTCTGCCATTGCCAGGGTGGGGCCTTGGGAGGCTTTTCAAATAAATATCCATCTTTATTCCCTTCCTCCTGTCTGGAGCCACTTCTGGCATCACTGTCAGCTCAGAGCTGTGTTTTGCCTCCCTCTGTTCCAAGGATGGGGGTCAGGGGCTGTCCTGGCAGGTGGGGACAGGAGAGGGGAGTCAGGAGCCTGGGAATGTGCAGCCAAAATGAAGGTTCCAGCTCAGCTCTCCCATCAGTGCCAGGTCCATTCCTGCCAAACAAAGCAAAAGTGGCACCTCTGAAGGACCACCTGCAGACTGGGAATGCAAAGCTGCCCCTGGCACTTGGAGCTCCTTTTTTCCCCTCCATTCTCCCACCCTTCTCCCAGCTCCTGTTCCTTGCTGGCTTTTGCTGAGCATGTTTGGGTTGATTGGGTGGGATTTTAGTAAAAATCATTCATTAGCTGATTAGGTGAAGGTGTGAAGGACACAGAAGAGTTAAGATGTGCTGGGGGACTGAAATCCCATGATCCCACATTTATCCACACAAAGTTCTTGTGGGAGACACTCCAGTGTGTGCTTAAAGCAGGGATTGCAGGGGCTGGTTCAGAGCTCCATAAAGGGCAGGTGGACTCCTTCATGTGGGGCATCAGAAAACACCCAGAGGTGCCAGGAATTACCTTGGGGAGGACACCTTCATCTGGGGCATCCAAAAATTCCCAGAGGTGCCAGGAATTACCCTGGGGAAAGCCCCAGTGTGGGTTGTCTCAGGCTGGTGACATTTTTTTCCTCAGCATCATTTCAAACTCGACCAGCAGGATGTACTCAGACATGATCTCTGGGATGGTTGGGTGAACTTTCCTTTCTGCCTGCCCTGTTGTAGTGGTGATATCCAGATTCTTGCTTTCCGTGGGATTTTAGGAAATAGCAGGATCATTTTTACCTTCAATCCAGAATATCTGAATATTTCAACTCCACCCCAGAGTATCCATCCTCACTCACTCTTCTTATTTGACTTCTGCTTGTCACAGTCACCTAAAGCCTGGGAAAACTTGAAGAAAAGCTGACAGGGAAGAGCAGATCCTTTTGGAAAAGTGCTGATCTCTGTGACTTAATCTTGGCTTCCAGAGGAGACTGTGCTGTGGAGAGAGAGCTGGAGGATGGCTTTCAGCTCTGAGCAGGATAATTTGTATTTTGTGACTGACTGTGGTGTGCACATGGAATTTTTCAGCTCTTTTTCAGGATCAGAGGGGCAGAGAAGCAGCCGAGGAACGATTTGCTGGACGACAAGAAGCCCCTTGCTGTGGTTTCCACTCCCCACTCCCATCCTGGACCCCTCTGAACCCCCTCTGGAAGGCTGAGGGAGGGCTGTGGGCCTGCCCTGGCTGCCTGTGAAGGGTTTTCCCTCTCTGCTGTCTCCCCACAGTGAATTTGCCAAGGAACGAGAGAGGGTGGAGAACCGCAGGGCCTTCCTGAAGCTCCGCAGGCAGCAGCAAATCGAGAGGGAGCTCAACGGGTACCTGGAGTGGATCTTCAAAGCAGGTGAGGCAGGGACCTCCTGGGCTGGTTTGGGTGGGTTTGGGCCAAGCGAGGTCTGGTGATGGGCTCCAGAATTAGTCCTTGCTGTGGCCGAGCCTGGGGAGGACTCGTTGGCTTTGTTGGAATTCTTTCTGAGGGTTCGCTCCACAGTTATTGCAAGAAAGATCTCAGTTTGGTTCAAGAAAAAACAAAAGTTTTGTTAAAATTTTTTCTTATGGTTCGCCCCACAGTTATTGCAAGAAAGATCTCAGTTTGGTTCAAGAAAAAACAAAAGTTTTGTTAAAATTTTTTCTTATGGTTCGCCCCACAGTTATTGCAAAAAAGGTCTTGGTTTGGTTTAAGAAAAATCAAAAGTTTTTTTTTATTTTTTTTCTGAGGGTTTGCTCCACAGTTATTGCAAAAAAGGTCTCAGTTTGGTTTAAGCAAAATCGAAGGTTTCGTAGGAATTCTTTCTGAGAGTTTGCTCCTCAGTTATTGCAAAAAAGGTCTCAGTTTGGTTTAAGCAAAATCGAAGGTTTCGTAGGAATTCTTTCTGAGAGTTTGCTCCTCAGTTATTGCAAAAAAGGTCTCAGTTTGGTTTAAGCAAAATCGAAGGTTTCGTAGGAATTCTTTCTGAGAGTTTGCTCCTCAGTTATTGCAAAAAAGGTCTCAGTTTGGTTTAAGCAAAATCGAAGGTTTCGTAGGAATTCTTTCTGAGAGTTTGCTCCTCAGTTATTGCAAAAAAGGTCTCAGTTTGGTTTAAGCAAAATCGAAGGTTTCGTAGGAATTCTTTCTGAGAGTTTGCTCCACAGTTATTGCAAAAAAAGGTCTCGGTTTGGTTTAAGCAAAATTAAAGGAGCTGAGCCAACTTTGTTGCTGAGATCAAAGCAATTGTCCTAATATGGGATAATATAAAAAGTGATTGAATGCCCAAAGTCTCCACAGAGGGGGAGCTGCTCCTTTCCATGAGTCATTTCTGTTTTATTTACTCCCTGCCCCGCTGCTTCATCAGCCTTTCTTTCTGTGCAGGTAAAAGCCACCCAAGTGGCATTTTTTGTGAGCCACTCACTGGCTCAGAACTCCCCCCAGCCCACATTAACTTTGCTTTATAACCACTGGAACTGCTGCTTATTGCAAGGGCTGAGCAACTTCACCCAGCACCCAGCCCCACTCATTGAACAGAAAATAGCAGCTTTTTCCTTTTTATCAGAGTGCAATCACTACCAATAACCTTCCTGCCTCGTGAAAGAGCTGATATTTAGATATTGACATGACCACAGTCAATTCTTTCCTGCAGCACCAAGAAAATGGGGGGCAATTTCCTCCTTGCTTGCTTTTCAGTGTCTGAGCCAAGTGAAAAGGCCTTTTAAAACAATGATGGGTAGGAAAAGAAGTGCTGGTTTCTCAGATGGATTCCTGGGTGCCTTTTTAGGCAGATCAGCTTCATCTTTGCTCTTTACAGCTAAAATGTAAAACAGAAATATCAGCAGTTTGTGTGGTGGTTCACACCCATTATTTCTTGTAGCACTGCACAGGGAGTCAATTGAGGGCCACTTGTGTTGTCAGACTTTTATTCACTGTGACTGTTCAGCAGCAGCTCAGGCAGCCACCCTTCATTCCGTGGTCCTACAGGAGTCAGAAAATAAATAATTCTCTTTCTTTTCCATTTAGAATTTGTCTTCTCATTAGTTTACAGCTTTTGTGCCATCCCAAACTCAGATTAATTCCTGCTTTGCCCAGTGGCTGGAGCAGGGTTCTCTGGGCTTCTCCCTTTCTCATCCTGTCTTGTTTTTAAGGCTCTTGGTGATTTTTGGTCTCTGGATCCTGATCTCCATCAATAAAACAGAGCAGAGAATTCCCCTTGGTGTCACTTTGGGGCCCGCCCTGCCCATCACCAGCTGAACTTCTGAGGAACTTGGGATGGAGAATTCATAAAATGTACAGTCAACCTCTGCTCCAATTCCTATCCCTGTGGGAATTCCTGGCTCTTCCATTTCTTTGTTGCCAGGGCTGAATAAATGCCACACCAATCTCGAGTGAAACTGCTGTAAAATGCACATTTTTTAGCCTAATAACACACGATCCAGAAGGTTTTGTGGAGCAGGGAAGTGCATGCAAAAGAGCTGAATCAGGGAATGGTAAAAATACTCTGGAAAGGCATTGTTGAGAATACAATAGGAATATAAAAGAGCCTCCTAGTACAGCTGAATAATAACAGTAATTAAAATCAGCTTAGCAGTGTTAATAAAATCTTTGAATAAAAATGCAGCGTGAAGGCAAAGCAGAGCAGAGAATGCAGGGTTTGGGATTGAGGCCCTGCAAATTGGGACTGTGCTGTCCATGGGGATTTCCCAGGTCTGTCTGGGGGATTTCAGCTCTGAAATGATCTGGAATTCCCTGTCCAGGATCTGGAAGGGGAGATTCAGCCAGGGAGGGCAGTCCCAGGCAGAGCTGGGCAGAAATCCCTTGCAGCAGCCCCAGGCAGGAGCTGTTTGCACAAAGCAAAGAGCAAAAGCTCCTGGGATTCTGCTCTAATGCAACTCTGGAGGACTTGGTCATTATTCCTGGGAATATCAAATTGGTTGTCATGGGTTTGTTCGAAACCGGGCAGAAACACCATTTAATGTAGCGGTTTCACATTCACCTGCTCGCCTGCTCACACCAGGCGAGAGTGTAGTGTAGTGGTTTCATGAGAATAAGGATTAAGAGAAATGCAAAACAGGCCTAAACTTCAAAGATAAAAATAGTTTATTAACAAAAGACAACAGAATCAAAATCAACCCCCAGGTGGTTTCTTCTTCCTCCCCCCAGCCCCTCACCCATGATGGTTCCTTTCTCCCACCTCATTTATCTTCCTTTACCACCATCCTTCTCACCAACAACACAGAGAAACAAACTTAGAAAACCCCTGGTCAATTTACCACTCTTGAAATAGGCTTTCATCAGTCCAATTGGAAGAAGAGTCTCTCTTGTCTCACCATGGAGA
>VZTR01008899.1:43475-67161 GCA_013400775.1 Chaetops frenatus
GGGGGGGGGGAAACCCGGCACGGCCGCCAGGCCTTGGGGCCCGGAGCGGCCGACCTGGGCCATGCCGGAGTTACCTTCCACGCGGGCGGAAGTCGAAGAGAGCTTCCAACTTCCCGCTCCTAAAAATGTAAGCTTCGCAAAGACGCCTCTAATTTCAAGTGGCTACATGAAGTGCCCATCTTAAAATTAGCCAATCCGTGGGCTCCTCACCTCTGCTGGAAACCGTGTCCCGGCGGAAGTAGGAAAACAAAGAACCCCCCCCAGGAAGGAGAAAAAAAAGTTGTTGTCCTTTAAACCACAACATTGGTTTTAAATCCTTTTGCCAGCCTTGACCTGGTTGACTCTTGGAGTAAAGAGTGCCACGTGTTAAGACTCAGTTTGATTTTAAAAATTAAACCAACCCCACCAAGCTTTGTCCTACCCTCACTTTAAATCTGTTGCCTTTCTGGAAGAATTCAGGAGTTCTTTTAACTACTTTTCTTTCTCTAATCTCCCTCTACCTTGTTTCCTTTTATTTTTTCCTGTTCTAGAGCACCCAGAACCAATCAGCCCAATCTCCTCTCTCCCCCTGGAAGCCTCACCAGGTTTCCAATATTTCTACTCTCCTCCCTGAGAATTTGGTTTGTTCATTTTTTTGTCCTCATTTATTTTTGATGCAAGGCAGGAAGAGTGGAAAGCTGCATGCCAATGCTTCATAAAATGATGTCTTAATCCTTAGATAGTTTTTGCTCTGTAATTTTTTTACATATTCTATGTAGTTGCTGGAGCTGGACAGGAGGAGCCCTTGTCCTTTGTACTGCTCAGGTTTTGACCTCAAGGGCTCTTTTAGGACCAAGAGTGAGTGACTAAAATCCCTCCTTTATCTGTGCTCTCAGTTAACACCTCCCCTCAGTCTCTGAAGTGTCTTTAATGGTTCTCATTCATGTCTGTAATTTGAATTATCACAGAATCCCAGACTGGTTTGGGTTGGAAGCCTCGTCCAGCCTGGCCTTGGGCACTGCCAGGGCTCCAGGGGCAGCCACAGCTTCTCTGGGCACCCTGTGCCAGGGCCTGCCCACCCTCCCAGGGAGCAATTCCTCCCCAAAATCCCACCTAAATCTCCTCTCCTTCAGTTTGAAGGCAGCTGTGCTCTCCAGAGGAATCAAAAAGTGGGGCTGCAATCCATGGGAATGATTTTGCCACTGCTGCTTTCTCCATGGAACTCCTGGGAACTGCAGGAACTCCAAGGCTGCGACGCTGCATTTCTGGAGAGCAGGGAACTACAAGTTCTCCACACAGAGTAAAGAGCTTACAAGCCCACAAATATTCCTTGGAAGATGTTTCTCTTATCTTACAAGGACGTGAATCATTTGGAAAACACTTTGCTCAGAGACTCAAAATCTTCCTGTTCAGGGCAAACCAAATTTCACATATTTTCCTTTTGAATTCTTTCCAAATCCACCATTTCCAAACAAAACTGTTTGCTTCTGTTCTCCTGGAGTGCCAGGCTTTGGGAATGGTTTCACCTCTCTCTCCCAGCCCTCTGGAAGTTCAGGGCCACCCCTTGGCATGACAGAGCTTGATGAACTCTGGGTTTCAGCTTTCTTTAGAAGAACAGAGCCCTGAGCTGTCGCCCTGGTTTTGAAAGCCTTTTGAAAAGTTTATATTCTCAAGTCAGATTTTCTCACCCACTGGACTAAAAACACCAGCTTTGTTTCCATTCCTTCTTGGAGAAGGGAATCTGATGGACTGGGCACTTCACCAGTCTGGTTGAGAGGTGGGATTTCATCTCCCAATCCTCTCTCACTTTGCAAACCCTATAAAATTCTGTATCCATAATAAACAGGTCCTCTTTTGGGGGCCTTGGCTGTTCTCTTGACAGTGGTGAAACCGTGTCCTTCTTTTCATGTCCTGTTGCTTCACTGAGCCCCTCAGTAGAGAGGGGAACAGGCAGCTCCAGCAGGGAGCCCCGGCCGAGATGCCAAGGCAGGGGAATTCCCACACAGCCAAAGCACAGCTCCCTGGCACGCTGGGACAGCCACTTCTGACGGCTGCATTTTCACCAACGTTTTCTATTTACCCAGCCAGAAATTAAATTCATTTATTCTTTGTTTCTCCTCACTTCTGTTGTTTGGTGAGTGTGAGTTATTTCCAGTCATCTGCTGCTCCTTTTGAGCCCCCAGTGTCCTCTCTCCCCACACCAAAGAGAACGAGAAGGGGCATCACTTCCTCTGCTGCTTTGCCTTTATTTCCAGCCCAGTCACACCCAGCACTTAATGACCAAAAATTCCTCTTGCTGCTGAGACACCCCTGGCTCTGATGCCCTGAGCCTTTATTTGGAGGCTCAGAATTGCTGCTCTGATCCCTTCCCTCTGCTGAACATTTCTCCTAATGCAGAGGCACCGTTTTTTTGGGGGTTGTTCAGGTGCCCAATTATCTCTTTCCAGGCTCTGTTAGTGATGACTAAAGTTCCTGAGCCTCTGCTGAGGATGCTGGCTGGCTAAAAACCCCTCCTAAGCAGAGCTGAGTAACCTGCTGAGCTCCCATTTTAGCCCCAAAAACCTCCTGGGCTACTCGTGGTGCTTTGGATTCCCAGAGGACACGAGGCAGGCAGGAATCATTAGCAAGGGAGAGAACCTGGGAGCGCTGAGGGAGGAGAGAGGGGCTTGAGGGGGTTTCAGAGGTGAAAGAGGCTCTCAGCAAAACTGAGCCCAGCTGAGATGTGTTTATGGGTGGAGATTCCTCTGGGCACCAGCTCAGGACTCTGAATTTGGGGCAAAGGCTCAGCTGCTTTGCAGAGCTGTGTGATTTGAAGGTGAGAATATTTTGGTATCAGCAGCCTTTGGGAAGGGTCTCCCTTGTCTGACCCACCCCTTCCTTGTGTTTCAGGGCACTCAGACTGGGAGTTGCCATTTAATTCCTCCCATATTTCATCCTCCAGACATCAGTACAGCTTTCCCTGAGCAGGACTTTAGAAGAACCTTTTGGTCTGAGGTGCTGCTTGGTCAGAGAAATCTCTTGGACTGTCTAAAAATGCCAATTTCCCTTCTCCTGACCTGTCTTAAGAAGCCTTGCAAAACCACCTGAGTTGCAGGTGGGAATTGTACGCTCGACTTCTGGGTTTTGAAAGGATTTTGTACCTTTTAAAGTGCAGCTTTGAGCTCATCTGACTTTTTTAACCCTCTCAACTCTCCTTTCTTTCACATCTCTGCTTGCATTACTTTGCACTTCTGTATTTCCTTCCCCTCTGCTTGGGTTTCCAGCCTTCCTCAGTCCTTGGCATTATTTTTCAGCCTTCTCAATTTGCTGTGTTATTAAAGTTCTCATTCCCTCTCTCTCCCAGATGATTAATAAAGAGATTATATAAGACTTGTGTGGCTTTTACAGGCTTATATAAGGCTGATCCCTCTGGTATCCTTCTAGACAGCTCTCAGCCACACACTTTGATGTTTGGCCTCTGGTTTGTTTGTATTTATTTTTCTGAAGTTACTCTTCCATCTAGGCTGGCTTAAACGGACTTTAAAGCAAAATTTGGTGAGAACACAGTGTCAGATGTTTGAGTAAGAGCCCAAATTACATCGATGGAATTACAAGTGTGTGAATTTGCCATTTTAAAGAATAGAAGGAAGTGTGGAGTTTTACCAGCTGCCAGCTCCATGCTTTGTTTGCTTTGGGTTGTTCTTTAGCAGATCCCCACATCATTTGCCAGCAGCAAACAACAAATCTGTGGTTCTGAGTGTGGTCTGAAGCATTGGCACAGCGTGGGGTGGCATTGCACTGGGAAACCTCAGGAAAATGGCTTGTCTTTCACACAGATAGAAATGAATCCTTTTCGGGAGGTTGGTTTTTTAGGATTTCCTGAATATATATTTTTTTTTTAATTTAGGCAAGTGCAAGGTTGTATTTTGGAGATGAGTTGCAGAGGAATGGGACAGCAGGGGTGGTGTTGCAGTCACTGTGCCAGGCAGAGCTCCCCCCATGGGAAACTCGCTGTGGATTTTATTTGGATGAGGATTTGGTGAGATGGCTTTGTGGTGCCAGAGAGTCTCCTGCTGCTCTCACCCTGTGCCACCACTCTGCTCCCCATGGCTCAGTCCTGAACTTTTGGAGACAAAAGTGCAGTGATGGATGTGGAGCATCTTTCCCAAACTGTCTCCAGCATGGCTGGGCATGAGGAGCCTTCCTGGGGCTTTGTGGGGACTGGTGGTCCTGGCTGGTCTGGAGGAAGGTCCTTGGCCTCCAGCAGTGCCTTGGGGATGAGAGTTGGGTGGAGAAGCTGGAGAAGGTGCTTGTGAGGAGGAGGGATCTCACAGAGGGAGAGGTTTGTTTGGAATCCTCCCCCTGGGTGAGAGGGACACGGGCTGAGGAACACATCCCTGAGCCAGGACTGCAAGGGTGGCACACTGGGGTGGCACCGGGCTGAGGTGGGGGGCAGCAGGACAGGTCCCAGCAGCCGCTGGCAGAGCAGGGCTGTGAGTGACCTGAGGCTGACCCTGGCCGGTTTTCCTTTTCCAGAGGAGGTCATGCTGGCCGAGGAGGACAAGAACGCCGAAGAGAAGTCCCCTCTGGACGGTAGGTGGCTTTGCTGGGCATTTTTCCTCCTGTGCCACGGGAGAGGTTCCACTGCTGCCACTGGCACGCCTTCCTCCCGAGCAGGAGGATCCATCCTGCCCTGTGCATGCCCCCGGCACAGACCCGGCCGCACAGCCCCTTCTCCCGGGGCTCCTGCAGGCTGCAGGTGGCTGAGGAGCAGGTATGGGACACCCCGCACCGGCCCGGGATGGGGATGTGCCCTCGGGGTCGGTGCCCACGTCCTGCCGAGGGTGGCTGGCTCTGTGTGCAGGGGGGAGAGGCTGCCACAAGGATGCAGAAGAAGCGAAAGCGCTGACCGAGAGAAGGCAGGGCTCCGAACGGATTTGACCAAGGGACTGAGCCCCCTGTTAGCCGTAAGCAGTAAGACATAACAGGGTGTGGTGATCCTTCCTTCCTTCCGACGTGCGAGCCCAGCGTGGCCGGAGGAGCCGAGCAGCGAGGCCACGGGGATGCTCCCCCTGTGCCTCCAGCCCCGACAGCTCTTAGGATGCGCCAGCCACTCAAAGCTCAGTTAAAGACTCTTCCCTCTCCCTTTTCTGACCATCTTTCGTCCTCCCATGTCTCCTCCTTTCCCCTCCCCTCCCTCCCCCCCTCCTCTTTTTTTTTCTCCTCCCATTCACTGTCAGGGAGGGCCGCCTCGGAAGGGCCGATTCCTCAAGGCACGGCGCCGGCAGAGACTGGCAGCGGCAGCAGCTACAACAGTGAGTGGATTGCAAATCACCAGGGGCTTAGGTGGCACACAGGGGCAGCTTCCCCCCACAGCCCCGCGTGCCCAGGTCACCGGTGACAGCCCCCAGGTGCTTTTTTTTTTTGCACCTGGCTCCCGGGCCTGCAGCTCTCGGGAGCATCAGGTGCTGCTGGTCCAGCCTCGGCCAGCCCGGTGACCTGCGCTGGGGAGGGGCTGGGGCTGCAGCAGGTCAGGGCTGAGGTGTGCGTGGCCAGTCCCGGTGTGTGTGAGTGTGTGTGTCGGGGCTGTGTGAGAGCTGGGGGAGCCTGCCCGGCACGTGGCTGCTGTCAGGCTTCAGCCGGATGGAATTTGTGTCTGCGAGAGCCGTCTGAGAGAGGCTGAGTGCTGTCAGAAGCTCCAGGTTGGGTGCGAGGCACGGAGTAAAGACCCAGAGATCCTCAGGCTCCTCCTGTCCTAAAGCTAAAGGAGACTGAGAGTGTTCCCAGCCTTGGAGCAGCCCACGTCTGTGCTGGTAAAATTCTGAGTCCCCAAAAGAGAGGGATGTGGCATCCAGGGTGCCTGGAAGAGATGGCACAGCCTCAGTGCCAAACACACGGAGGAGTTTTCTGGGGGAGAAGATAAAAAGCTGCTCAATTCATGCCAGGGAGTGTTGGGAAATTTTAATCCCAGTGCTGGTTGCGTTCCAAAGCTGAGGATGGCCCTGGCCATGCTGGAGTGTACTGGGACAGACACAGCCTGAGGGAGCCCAAAGCTGCAACTGCTGGGACTGAGCATTCAGCCTGGAGCTGGGTGGGGCAGCAAGGAGCACAGAGGGTTATTGGCAAAGCAAGGGATCCACATCACAGGCTCCGAGCATCCTCTCCTCTTCCAGCCTGGGTGACCAACCTGGGCGATCCCTGAAGTGACACGAGCACAGCCCTTAGGAGAGGAAGCGCATCCATTCTCTGTCAGGGCAGGGAGGTCCGTGCAGGGTGAGGGGGTGTTGTGGAGGAGCCTCCCCGGGGCAGTCTCTGCAGCGTGAGTGGCTTTGCTGTGTGTGCCCACGGACCAGTCTGTATCACCACACCGTGGGGTGTCTTACTGCTGATAGAAAGTGCTGCTTAGTTACTGTCTGTCTCGAAGCTGTCACCAAACTGTACCAACGTGATTTTTTTTTTTTTCTGCCACTTCTCAAGGTTCTGCAGGTAGGTGGTCCTGGGAGCAGAGTCCTCAGTGCTCCTGCCTCACCCACACTGTGCTCTGGGTGGACAGTGCAGAGCTCTCATTCCCTGTTGGAGTAAATGTAGTGATGTTTTCCCTACCTCCCCACTAAAAGCTGCTTTCAGGGGAATTAAAAAAAAAAAAAAAAAGTGTTTTCAAAGAATTCCGCCATCCCCAGAGGGCAGGGATTGCACCGGGTGCTGCTGAGAGGCTGCTCACTGATGTGTGGCCGCTTTTCCCACGCAGCATTTCTGCTCCTTGAGGCATGGCTGGGGGCTAAACTGAGCTCTGTAAATGCTGACTCCCCTCCTGGTGCCCGCTGCAAGCAGCACTGATGGTTTTGGGGATGGCAGCACTCACCTCCCAGCCCCGTGGAGCTCAGCAAGGTCCAGTGCCCCTGCCCAGCCTTTTGTGCTGTGCTGAAAGTCACCCCCCCACCCTCCTGCAAACCTGCAGAGCTGTGCCTGGCAAACCTTCAAGAGCTGGAAGGGCAAAGAAGTGAAGCAGCCTGGCCCTGAGGTGTGCAGAGACCCTGCAGGGTTGTGGGTTGCCCGCTTTGCTCCAGGGTACCCTGGTGGGAGAGCTTTAAGCTGGCATTGGGCAGGAAATGCTGGCCCTGGAGAGTGAAGGGAGGGGGAGAGAGAATCCACCCTGAATCCATCCTCACGGGCCGTTTTCTCTTTAATTTGCACACAGTGTTGAAAAGAGCCGCAATAAAGAAGAGCAAAAACGACCTGATTCATGCAGAAGAAGGTGAGGACCATTTCACAGACATTTGCTCCGTTGGTGAGTACTGGCTTGGCATCCCCCGAGGTTCTGCTCTCCACCTGAACCTGCCCGTCTCGTGTTTCCTCCTCTGGAGCGGCTCCTTTGCTCCAGAAGCTGCAGTTTCCTGAAGGAGAATGAATTTCCACTGCTCCTGCAGCAGCACCCGACTCCCCAAAGCAAAAAAAGCTGCGTGGCTTCAGCCGGTCCCTGCGCTGCCTGGCTCAGCTCTTGCATGCTGCACCCTTGAGAGAGCCCTGCAGAGCCTTGGGGCAACCCCTGCTGGCCTGGCCATCCCGGGATTCTGCTGGGAACCTGCTCACTCATGCCAAGGAACCCCAAATCTGTCAAACGACACTGGTGGAGGCAGGAGAGGAAGTGGCCACGTTGGTCCCGTTGTCCCCTAATGCCCAGCTGAGGCACTGCAGCCTTTGCCGTGGGAGCGGGCACTGGGAAGTGCTGGGCAGTGGCCTCAATTCTCTCATTCTTGCTTTAAAAGAAGATCTTCAAGCGATTTCAAAGCCAGATCTGGAGATCCAGTGCAGAGCAGCTGTGGGGCATTGCTGGGGGGCAGTTTGGGATGTCGGGCTGGGGAGGTGCTGCCCATTCTGCAGCTCCCAGAGCTGATGCCCTGCTCAGACAGCCCCAGCTGGGGAGGCAGAGGCAGCTCTGGGGCTGCCAGGGGAGGCTCTGGGGCTGCCACGGGAGGCTCTGGGCACTCAGCACCCACCTCAGGGAGCTGCTGGAGCCAAAACCCTCTCGGCCGTGGGAGAGGCATCTCCTGCCTGCTCTGCAGTCGGGTGTTTTGCTTTTCCCCATGCTTGGTGTTGGAGGCTGTTTTGCTGCTGAAGCAGCAGATGTTCTCATTATCTTCCAAAGAAATGTCTTGGCAGCCCAGTCCCCACGAAGCAGCAAAATCCTGGATGCACAGGAGGAGCAGCACAAACAGCACATTTGAGAATCCGTGTCCGTGGCTGCTTGCAAAGCACGAGAGCCTCAATTGCCCTTTGGAAAGTTGACAGTGATGTTTTAAGGGGTCACAGCTGCTTCTGGAATTGTTTTTACCCCCCTTAAAGACCTGGTTGCAGGGTATTAGTGTGGCTTGGCATGTTCCTGACACCAGCACTGAGCTGCCCCAGTCCCCTGGGCTGCACGGTTTTCGGGGGGGAAACTGCTGCCACTTCCAGGAGAGGTTTGGTGCTGAAAAATGGCAAAAATGCAGCAGCCCGTGTGCATTTTTGGTTTGGTTTGTTGTTGTTTTTTTCTCGGATCCCTGCATGGATAACAAGGAATGGTCATTTTTTTGGAATATTTGCTCACGGTTGCAATAATTACGAGATCTTTGCCTCCAAATCCAAGTCCCTCCAGGCTCTGGGCAGCCAAAGCCACGCCAGCAGATCTTGGAGTTCAGCATTTCAGGTGGCAATGGATGATGGAGCATCTGGGCTTGGGAATAATCCGAGGCAGAGCTGGGAAGTGTCTCGGGAGCATATGGCAGGGAAAATAACAGCAGTGCTTTCCACCTTCTGCGAGTGCTTCACCCACTTGGGAAAAGCGGTTTTGATTTTGATTCATGGAACGAGGCAGAAGAGAAGGAATGGATTAGGCAGCCACTTCTGCAGGCTCGTGAAGAGGCTGAAATGCAGAGCATAAACAATCAGATCACGTGGGCAATTATGCATAAAGTGTCTGTTTTGGAGAGAAGGGGGTTTTTGGATGGTTTTCTGTAATGTGTTCAGATGGGAGCAGAAGGAACGTGGAAGAATGAACAAATAATCCCTGAGTGCCACGTGAAGGTGCAGCTCAGGGTGGGGGAGGCTTTGCCAGCTCTCGCTCTGGCCGTTGGCTGAAAATGTTGCACTTTAATTCAAACACAAGCACCTCGATGAGTTTTATAATTGCAGGATAAAGCCCTGTAGTGGTAAACACGTCCCAGGGTGTTCTCTGCAGTTGTTCTTGGATTTTATTTTTTCTTTCCACTCCCACTGACTTCACACCCTCTGTGCTGTACCAGGCACAGGGCACTGTCTCGATTCCCAGGCTCCAAAGCCTGGAGAAGGGGATGTTTTCCATGTTGGAGCAGTTTAAATATCACTGCTTTGCTTTTCTGGAAGATCAGCAGAGAGGAATGAAAGGGCAGCACTGTTCCTTTGCCAATCTGGGAGTACAGAGGGGCTTGGATATCTGAGAGCTCTGTACCTTCTGAGGAGTGTTGTGATATGGAGCAGCCCAAAGCCCAGCTTTTGTCTCTTTCTGTTGTCTGAAAGCAGAGGAGGAGCACTGTGATTTTTTCTTTTCCAAATTGCCAAAGGCAGGATTTTCAAACCACGAGAAGAACATGTTGATTTTTTCAGCAAGGAGTTTGTTCCGAGCCTGGCCAAGGCCAGCTCTGCTTTTGGAGTGCTGGTGGATGGCCAGAAATGTGAAATGGAGCAGAGAGCTCACTTTCCATTGGGGGAACATCCCACTTGTGAGGGGCTGTGAGGCTTGGAGAACGCACTGCTGTCACATCTGGATGCCTCATCCTTTCTCTGCCTGCTGTGGGTGTGGCAGGATGAGGCTGGCTGAGATTCCCACCTTTCCCAGGTGTTGACAGGGAGGTGATCACTCTGAGATTTGGCTGCTGCAGCCAAACAGAACTCTTGGTTCGTGTCACCGAGCCCAGGAGAGTCACCTGCTCCAGGACAGGGCGAGGTGTGTCCTGCTCATCCTGCTGGGATGCTCCATCCCAGGATGGGAAAAGGCAATAATGAGATCTTGTCACAAACCTCTGGCCCAGGCAGTGGCCAGCCTGGCACAGTCACCATTCTCCCTGCCTGCAGCAGCTTCTGTGGCTGCTGCAGAGGAGCCCCAAGGGGTCCATGTGTTTATTCCCTTATTTCTGATTTCTCCTGCCTCAGCACTGGCTGGAGATTGCCTTTTCATCTGAACAGTGCCTCTACCCCAGGGGGAGAGCTGACATCAGGAGTCGTTTCTTCCATCAGCTTCCTATTGTTGAAACATTTGATTCTCTGCCAGGGTTTCAGCCCAGAGTGGAAATGGAGCTGATAGAGGCAGAATTGAGAGAAATGAGTGGCTGCACCCAAAATCTGATGCACGGAGGCAGATTGAGCCCTCTGCTACCTGAGGCTGGAGAGTAAAATCAGAAGAATTCATTCTATTCCATGGCAATTGGTCCTTGGAGCAGGGAAAATAGGGACCAGCTTTCCTGCTGCACCCACCCAGCTCCACGAGGACGTGCTCCACACCACGGGCAGAGATACCCCTGTGCCCACTGCTCTCTGTCCCCGTCAGCCAGGAAAAAAGGATGAGTTTAACTGGGACAATCAGCATTCCTGCAAAGCTTTGGAAGCCTGGTTTAGATGGTGGAGCTGGGCATTGATCCACGAAGTTCTAAAACCCCAGCCTTCATCGCTCATTACAAGCAAAAGGCCCTTGCTCAGCCCATTCCCAACATTCCCAGCTTCCTGCCGAGCTGTTCCTGGTGCTTGGAGAGGCTCTCTGTGTGCCCAGGAACCTCCTCCAGCCTTCTCCCAGCTGGGATGGGGTGTGGTGACTCCTCTTTCTGTCCCAGGGTCTCCCTTTGCCCGCGCCAGTTTGAAGAGTGGGAAGAACGAGAGCTCGTCCTACTTCAGGAGGAAGGAGAAGATGTTCCGCTTCTTCATCCGGCGCATGGTGAAGGCTCAGAGCTTCTACTGGGTGGTGCTCTGCGTGGTGGCCCTCAACACCCTCTGTGTGGCCATGGTGCACTATGACCAGCCCGAGAAGCTGACCACTGCTCTCTGTGAGTAGCAGCCCCTCCTGTTCCTTCTGCAGCCCCAGCGTTCCCGATCCCGCGGGCGAGTCCCGGCTCTCGGCTCCCCTCCGGGCTTGGTTCTGCTCACTCACCAGTCGTGGAATGGTTTGGGTGGGAAGGGGAGCTTAAAGCTCAGCTTGTTCCACCCTCTGTGCAGGGACACCTTCCACTAGATCCCGTCCAACCTGGCCTTGGGCACTTCCAGGGATCCAGGGGCAGCCACAGCTTCTCTGGGGCTTCCATTCCCATCCCTCCCCACCCTCACAGGGAAGGGTTTCTGCCCAAGATCCCATCCAACCCTGCCCTCTGGCAGTCTGGAGCCATTCCCCCTTGTCCTGGCACTCCAGACCCTTGTAAAGAGTCTCTCTCCACCTTTCCTGTCAGGTCCTGGAAGGCCACATTTAGGTCACTCCAAAGCTTCCCTTCTGCAGGCTCAACAATCCCAATTCTCTTTCAAATAATATTCTCTTTCAAATAATTCAAATAAAAGAAAAAAATCCACCAGGGTATTATTTTGAGAGAGGACTGTTATGCTAAAGGTTATTGCAAAGTTGAGATTCAACCAGGTATAAAGCCTGGAACAGGACAGGTGGAATTGTCCTGGAATGGGGCAGGGGGAATTGTCATCGAAAAGGGCAAGAGGAATTGTCCTGGAATGGGACAAGAGGAATTGTCCTGGAATGGGGCAGGAGGAGGAATTGTCCTGGAATGGGGCAGGAGGAGGAATTGTCCTAGAATGGGGCAGGAGGAGGAATTGTCCTGGAATGGGGCAGGAGAAGGAATTGTCTTGGAATGGGGCAGGAGGAGGAATTATCCTCAAAAAGAGCAAGAGGGTTTGTCCTGTAGCAGGGTGCACCAAAAGAAGGGGAATGATTCCTGGGAAAAGGCAGATTTCTCTGGCTAACCTGTGTCCAGAGCTGCAAATTTGTGCCACTTTTGCAGCTGATCTGCACCCCTGGGTGATTCCCACACTCAGAGCTCTACCAGCTCTGATATTCCCGGGATAGCAGCAGGTGGAATGGCCTGTGAGATGCAAATCCTGCCAGTGCTTATGGAACCAGGCACTAATTCCCCACAGCTGCTGGGACTCCTCTCAGAGCCTGTCAAAGGTTGCAACTTCACAGTTCTTTTTTGTTCTGTGCCCTCCTCCCTGTGGGGTGTGATGACATGGGATGGGTGTCACAGTGCCCTGCTCTGACAAGAAATGACAGAAATAATCACACAGGGGAGATTATCCAATATTGGTGAAAAAATTTTATTTCAGCTGGGTTCCTGTGGTCACCTGGTTTAGCTCAGAGGGTCTAGAAGTGCTTTTGAAATATGAATTTTGGGGTTTTTAATTGCTCTGATGAATAAGAAATGGTGTCCCCCTGAGGTCACAGAGCCGCTTACAAAGCTTGGTTTTAAAAAATATGGAAGGTGAGGGATGGAGCTTTTTTGTTTATTTTAATGAAGTTTGGAGGCTGTGACTCCTAGAGCTGGAAAACTCCTAGAAATTCCTCATGCTGATAGTGCAGATTTCTTCCTTCTGAAGAGTTGGGATGGGGTTGGATGTTCCTGGAAGACAAAGCCATTGCTTTGCCATTTCTGACCCTATAAAATGGCCAGGAACAAATCTGTTGTTCAGATTGATGAACCATCTTAACCAGATGAAAATTCAAGTAAAACTTCTGAAACACTGGGAAAAAAACCCAAATATTTCCAACAGTTTAAAAATGTTGGCTTGGCTCTTTAAAGATCCTTATCTATCTAATTTGCCTTGATTTCTCTATAAATTAGATACTTAAATATTTCTTGCCTCAGATCCTCAGGCCTTACCTTATTACAAGGATGGCAAACTTTTGAAGTTTTTTTTTACTAGACCTAAGGGGTCAGGCATACTGACTGCTCTGACATCAAAAGCTCCTTATTAATATTTGTTGAAATATTTAATGCCACCAGGTAATGGAGCTCTAATGAGAGATGCATAATAAGGACAGAAACTTCTTTCAAGTCTTTTTTTTTTGGCAAGATTTCGACTGAAAAGACAGACAGACCATGCAGAGAAGTCACTCTTGCTTATTCATTACCTCAATTTACCAGAGGAAATAATAAGCTAGATTGGCAGAGTAATTAGAAGTTTGAGGATTAGGATTTCCTCTGGAATTAGGACTAAATGTTTAGGAAACAAACGCCACACTTGAAGTCTTTCAGCTCAAAAAAAAAAAGGGTTTCAGATTTACAAAACTCAGTTTTGGGAGCACCTTATGCAGTGACTTTTCCAAGGGAAAATAAAGAAATCCATGAACCAGAAACTCCTTAATGCTCCAGTGTGGGCTGGAAGAGTTTTTTTGGAATTAAAGAATCAGCTCCAGCTGGGAAACTTCTCTGGGGACAGAGGCCACAAATTAGGCTTCCAATCTATCCCAGCTGAAGGCAAAAAATAGGGAATGAGTTGGAATTAGGGATGGATCCATTTTTCAGGAGCTCTGCATTTGTCCATAACTCCCAGTAAGGTCAGTTAGTTCCAGCCAGTTTGAATTCCTTGCTGTAGAGTCCCACTGAGCTGGGAGTGGGGCATCCCACTGCCTTACATTTAATGGAAGGGGCAGAAAGCCACCAAAAATTGGAATTTCTTGGGGATTCAATTCTCAGCATCCTCCCAGGATGTAGCAGAAGAGGAGCACAGGGAAGCCTGTGAGGATCTGCAACTCTACCCAGGCACCTCTAATTCAATTATACCTGTCCCTCTGGGGAGAAGTTTAATTACATTACAAATTAATTTTACTTAAAGAACAGTTGGTAAAGGCCTACGGGTCTGCATTGATTTATTTTTCCCTTGGTCTTTTCTTTTAACTTTTCTGTTTTGAATTGTTCTGATTAGCTTTCTCTGCTTGATGCTCCCTATCTCTACAAGTGCTTTGGAAAAAGGACTGCAGGAGCTTTGGAGGGAGGCTGGGCATTTCTTTAGCCTTGTGCAAAGAACTGATGAGGAATTCTTTGAATTCTTGTGGCATGATTAGTAACAGGCCACACTTCTTGCCCCTGTAATTATCCTCAAATTCCATCAGAGATTCTCCTTCTCTGTATGGAAAGGACTCCAGGGCTAAATAGGATTTCTCTCATGCTGCAGATGGACACAGCTCCCTGAAGCACAGAACCTTGGTTAAATAAGCTGCAGGTGCCTATCAAAGAATATATTTCATGCATTTATTTCATGATTTTATTATCATCTCTTCATGTTCATTTCCAATATTCTGGGAAAGAAGAGGTATCTGTCAGAAATCAACTGTGGGATGGCATCACTGAGGTCTGGTGACAGCAAAGGTGAATTTTCAGCCGAGGGCCCCTCCAAATCCATGCTGGGGACAGTGTGGAGGTGCAGAGTGAGGGGTTCCAGTCAGGGCTGTCCCTCTGGGAATGTGCAGCAGCTCCTGCAGGCACTGGTGCAGTGCAGGAGCCCCCAGGGATGGGGCTGGGGCTGGGCTCCTCTTCCTCTGGCTGAAGCTGTGGGGTAAAGCTGGGACCAGAGCTCTCTGGATCTGTGGGATTGGGTTTTAGGGACTCTGGGCAGGAGGTTTCAGCACTGGATTGATGCCTTAAGTTTTAAGGTTTTTTTCCTGTTCTGCTTTAGTGTGCAGCTCTCAGCTCCATATTCAGTGTTACTGAGTTCCCTTCCCAGGGCAGTCACACACAACAATTCTCTCCAGCCCAAGATTCAAGGACAATCCTTCCCAACCTCAGCCCCAAAAGCACAAACAACATCAAAAAGAGGAGGCCAAGCAAGGAGGATGGAACTTCATCATTCCAAGTGATTAATTGGACAGTTCAGCTCAATCTGCAAATGGAGCATCACTGATCAAAGTGTGAAATCCCGTGGGCAAAGCCCCTTTTCTGTGTCCATCTTGGGCTCCATTGTGAGAGCAGCCTCTGGCTCCCCAGGCTGAGCCTTTGAAGGCCTTTCCAATAAATATCCACCTTTATTCCCTCCCTCCTGTCTGGGCTCTGTTTCTAGGGAGCCACTTCAGGCATCAGGATCACTGAATTTTCACTTGGGGGCTGCCCTTCCCAAAGCTCTCTCCTTTCTCCAGCTAACCCTGCAGGGATCCTTGCTGTCTCCTTAATTTATGTGGGTCTAAACCCAAAATCCAGAATGTCTCCTTCCTGATAAATCCAGTTTTTGAACACAGCATTTGAGCAATTATGGCCTGAGAGCCTCTTCCCTGCCCAGTGCTGATCCTCGTGTTTGGGGCAATTTGCCCTTTTTTTGGTGCTGTTGTTGCCTTTGAAGTGAAGACCCAGCTCCCTCTGGATATCAATATGCAGTTTTTGCAAGGAAAAAGCTTTTCTGGAGCATATTTATTTGTGTCTGCTGAGCATTTCCCATCTGCTTGGGCAAAAAGGGGGAAGTTTTGCCCTGCTGAGGTTTCCCTGCTCGGTTTAACATGAGAGGGGAGTGAGGAGAGGGAATTGTCAGGCTCAGCACCTGCTGCTGATGCCACTGGACTGGGAGATGGGGCAGAAATGGAATTAAACCACGGGTGATTGACAAAACGGAGCTGGTAGCTCTAATTAGGAACCTAATTAGAAGGGTGGGGTGAAGGGGGCCTCGCACGGCCTTTGCCAACAGCACAACTTGGAAATGAAATAAGAGTGTTTGTATCAAACTTTTCCTCCTTAAATCACATCACAAAATGCTTTGGATTAAGGCAAATGAAATTAGCTGAGGTTTGAATACCAGGAGGCCCAAACAACAAAATTGCATTTTCAATTATTTAGGCAGGGCCTTCTCAGAAGAAACCGTGTGTTGGATCTGGCTGCAGCAGCCAATTCCTCCTGCCCAAGGAGTTCAGGGGCTGGATTTCACTCCCCTCCATGCCAGCCTCACTGGGCTCTGATTTGTAGCATCTGGTACCTGCTGAGACACAGCTCTTGCTGCCAGTTCTGGGCTCTGATCTGGAATTCATCAGCTGTGAAAGGCCAAGGGTGGCTCTTGCAAGAGCAGCAGAAGGAAGGTGGTTTTGAGATGCTCTGAGTTTCAAACATTTCCTGGTTTTATAGATATTTTTTTTAATAGAATCAAATATTTCTTGATTCTGTTTTGCCACTTTCTGGTTTTTTTTCCTGTGTGGTAGCCTGGGTTTGTGTGTTTGTAGGGTGTGTCAGTCTGATGGTGACACCTTGAACCTGCTGATCCCTGGGGTGTGTTCACCCTCCTGCTGGATGGGTGGCTGAACATTCATCCTTGGCTCCTTCCTCCTTTTACTCCTTTGGGATGATTGGGGTAATTGCCTTGGCAAAGTCTCCTGAGGTCTGCTGGTGCAAACTCCAGCTAAAAAGCACCACTGAGGATTTTTGAGGTTCTGTGGAAGAAGCTGGGGGGCACCTGGGGTGTGACCCTGGCAGGTGAGGCTGGGGCAGAGATCAGGGGATGAGAACCTCCCTGCTAGAGATATCTGAGCCAGGTGGGGGCTGTGCGTTATTTCCTGAAGGATCCACAACCTCTCCCTAGGATTTTATCAGCTGATTAAACAAGGTTTCAAAGCACTGGCTGGATGTCAGTCCTTGGCATAGGGAAGTCATTCCAATAGGCACCACCTGCTGAGTGTCAAACCAAAGTCCCTCTCCAGCTCTCCTGGAGCCCCTTCAGGCCCTGGAAGGGTCTCTGAGCTCTCCCTGGAGCCTTCTCCTCTCCAGGTGAGCACCCCCAGCTCTCCCAGCCTGGCTCCAGAGCAGCTCCAGCCCTGGGAGCAGCTCCATAGTTTGCTCTGGATTTGTTCCAGCAGCTCCAGGCCCTTCTGATGGGCCCAGAGCTGGAGGTGGGACCTCACCAGAGCAGAATTATGGTCAAATGGATTTCCAGCATAATTATGGATCATTTCCTGCTCTGGGATCCTCAGTGCTGGAGACAGCAGTTCCCTCACTGTCCTTGCACCTCCTGTCAGAAGGCTGCAGCTTGGTCAGGTGTGAAGAGGCTTCTCCTCAAAAGCCCCAAGCTCAAGGTGAGAGGGAGCTGTGCTGCTCCTGTGCCCATCCCTGAGCACTGAGGTCCAGAGGGTGGAGCCTGCTTCTTCCTAGGAAAAAGGCTTTGGATCTCAGACTTTGTCATCTCAATTCCTCAGCTGGGAACACGTTGCCCTTGAGAGTCTCCTTTGATGATCTTGCTGCTGTTTTCAAGGAGAGCAGGTCACCTGGGATAATTAATACTTGCCTGAAATTCCCTCCCCTTCTGCAAATGTTGGCACAGGTGTCCTTGCAGGCTCCTCACAAAGGTGTTAATAAAACCTCTCTCATCTCATTATTGCTTCCTGGATTTCAGGGAGCTTTATGCCTCTGGTGTTCCATGATTGGTTTCATTTAAAATTTAAAATATAAAACCCCTTTTTATTTTTTTTTTATGGGGGGTAATTGAAGCTGCATTTTCCAAGCCATTTGCAAAGACTCCCAGAATGGACCTGGGCCAGCTGTGCTCACTCCACATGAAGGTGCAAGGCTGGGAATGGAAATCCAGGCAGGTGGGAAGGACCCTCCTTCCCTTCTCTGTCTCTCCCTGCACTCAGCTGAAGCTGCAGGACGTCAGAGAATGGCAAAGTCAGGGAATTCTGAGCTGTCAGGGACCCACCAGGACCACCCAGCCCAGCCCCTGGCCCTGCCCAGACCCCCCAACAATCCCAGCCTGGGCATCCCTGGCTGTCCAAAGGCTCCTGGAGCTGTGGCAGCCTCGGGGCCGTGCCCATTCCCTGGGGAGCCTGGGCAGTGCCCAGCAGCCTCTGGGGGAAGAACCTTTCCCTGCTCTCCAGCCTGAGCCTGGCCTGGCCCAGCTCCAGCCCTTCCCTGGCTGCTGTCCCTGGCCCAGAGCAGGGATTGGAGCTGCCCCGGTGTGCAAAGCCCCTGGAACCCGGGATTATCCTGCTGAAATTTCCCTTGTATCTGTTGCCCCTTGCCTGTCTCTGTGCACCTTTGAGTAAAGTTTGGCACCATCTCCTTTTTAATCATTCCTGGAATCATAAAAGTGAAATTACAGGAGACTTTCTTGTGGCATCTGTGCTGCTGCAGCCTGAGAACCTCCTGTGCTGCACTAAACAAGGTGATTAATCCCCACTTCTGAAGTTTGATTCTTTTCCTCATCTTTTCTCCAGAGAGAGAGGTTTGCCTTCTGCTGTTCGGTTTTTCTTGGTAGTGTAGGTGGTTTTTGCCTCTTTTTTTTTTTTTTTTTTTTTTTTTTTTTAACATTTCACTCTTGCTGTTGCTTATTGGCCTCCAGATCCAAACTTCAAATGCCAAAGGCAGTGTTTGCTGTAGCTTCAAGTCCTCAAAACTTGATGTGGAAATTGAAGCCTCCAGCTCTGTTCCTTCTGCCCTTTGTTTCATTATAGGTGATAAATTTTCCCAGCCTGTGATATGTGAAGGGAAAGGAAACAGAAGGGGCTCTTCCATAATTACAGGGTTATAAAGGCATAATAAAAATAAATGTGGTAACAGTAGACACAACACCTCTGAATATGAGCCCTCAGAGTCAGCACTTCTGTTGGGTAGAAAGGTATTTTTATCATCAGAGGATGGTACAGAAACTTACACCCCACACCCAAAAGCTCCCATCTCTTGCAAGTACAGAAGTCCCAAAACATCTCTGCAATTAAATTTGACCTTTAAAAATATCAGATGCGGGGCTTTCCTTTGAAATTCCTTTAGAGAGACAATGAGAATGTTACCGAATGCTCCTGCCCCCGCCCAAGAGCTCAGGTGAACCTTGGTTGCCTTCAGAGCTCTTGGTCACCCAGAACTGATGGTGACAAACTGCCCCCGGGTCCTGCTTGCCTCTGCACAGGGGTTTTCTTCTGCCAGGAGGCCCTCGGGGCTGTGAAAAAGGGAACAGAAAGTTTCCCCAGACGAAGAGCTCTGCCCACCAAGATGAATTTGATCTCTTCTCCCGTCCCCAGATTTCGCAGAGTTTGTTTTCCTGGGGTTGTTCCTCACTGAGATGTCTCTGAAGATGTACGGGCTGGGGCCAAGGAATTACTTCCACTCCTCATTCAACTGCTTCGACTTTGGGGTGAGTAACCCTCAGCAGGGTGGATAAATCACGGGATGGAGAAATCATCTCATTCCAACCCCCCTGCCATGGGCAGGGACACCTCCCACTGTCCCAGGCTGCTCCCACCCATCCAGCCTGGCCTGGGGCACTGCCAGGGATCCAGGGGCGGCCACAGCAAATCTGGGAATTCTATTCCAACCCTCACAGGGAAGAATTCCTTCCCAATACCCATCCAACGCTGCCCTGTCCCTCCAAGTCCTTGGAAANCCCGCCCTGTGGCAGTGGGGAACCTCTGTCCTGTCCCTCCAAGTCCTTGGAAAGCCTCCCTGTGAAAAGCAGCGGTCTCTCCCGTTTTCCAGGTGCTGGGCATTCCAGGATGGGTTAGGAAGTCCCGGGGAAGTGGTGCTGGGAGTGTCTCCCGCGGGGAGCAGCCCCTGGATGAATCAGCAGCAGTGAAATTCATTCAGCTTCCCTCGTTATCCTCCTTTTTTGGAAGGGATGTGACAGCTGGGGATTTCATTTCCCCCAGCCCCGGGGTGTTCTCAGCATCAGCAGCCCCGAGTGCTCTGATTGCCGGGACATTCTCTCCTTCCCATTTCAATAAGGTGATTGAAAGGTAAAAAATAAAAAACAAATCGCACACATCTTCCTGCTCATGCCCCCTGTCCCCCAGAGCCTTCACCTCGAGCCACACAGGCAGAGCTTTTCAGAAACCACCAGGGGTAGAAGAGTAAACACCTGATGAGCTGACAGCAGGGCAATAATTCAGATTCTTTCCGTGCAGAAACGCAGGCTCTGGTGTGAATAGCGGGGCTGGGTTTGACAAAGAGCACGGCTGTGGATGTTAATTTATTCATTAAAAGCCATTAGCTGTAATCTGTGCTCGCAGAGGAGAACTCGGCCTCTCTTATCTCCAGCGTGGGCTGAGCAGGGCTCAGCCTGTTGTAAAAACGCAGATCTGGAGCTTCAGATGCAGCCAGGGGCGAAGGGAGGCTGGCTCAGGTCACTGCACTCACGCCCAGCCCAGCCCAGCCCAGCCCAGCCCAGCCCTGCTCTGCCCTGCTGCCTGTTGTTTCTGTTTTTTAGCTGTCAAAATGCTGCGAGTGACCCTTTCCCCCCCTCAGAGCCAAATTCCTCCGCTCCCACAAGGGAAGGAGGAGTTGTCACCTTCAGTGAGTGACCCCCCTAAAGCCAGGGCTCTGAGCAGAGCCGATTTATTCTCTTTTTGGCCGTGACAGCAGCAAAGCTCTGAGTGAACAGAATTTGAGATTAAATCACCCACCCACATCCAACAGGTGTTGCATGAAGCTGTCCCAGATGTGGGGCTCTCTGGTTTTGGGGTGTCCTGGCAGCTGTGGTGGCCCAGAGGGTTGGCATGGCTTGTCCTGCCCAGCCCAAGCGACAATGCCCAGCCCCAGCCCATCCATAAATTGTTTTTTAGGGGCGTCACTGCCTTGTGACCCACACAGGGTGGGTGTCCTGCACTGGGTGGGCTCTGAGCTGCCCCCCAGGCCAGTTTCCTTGGATCCCTGAATCCAGGATGCTCCTTCCACGACAGGAATGTGCCAGGGACAGGTGATTTAGGAGCCTGCACGGAGCCAAAGCTGGAGCTGGGAGCTCTCTGAGCTGTGTGGGGTGTGCAGCTTTGCCCAGGCTTTCCCAGGAGGAAAAGCTGTTGATCTGTTGCTAATTCCTCCTCCTTTCAAGAATCCACAGGGATCCTCCTTCTGTCTGTGTTGTTTTTTGTTTTTTTTTCCCTCCTTCACCCACCTTCCAGCCCCCAGCATGAATTCAGCCCTGGAACATCACAGAGCTGTGTAGCCAGATTTGTCTGACAAACCATGGAGATGAAACTGCTCAAACCCAAAGGGTGGAACAACAAATCAGAGCAACATCAGCCCTGGGAGCAGCAGTCCAGAGGGGTCTGGTGTGAAACAGACTCCCCGGAGGGACTGCTGAGGAAAATTAATTATCTGTGTGATGTGGAGGGGCTGAGGAAAGGTTTTTGCTGATTCATGAGGGATTCCCAGTGGTGGGAGAGAGGTTTTAGTTCCTCCTTCTTCAGATGGGAGACAGTGGAATTATCAGCTATTTTGGATCTCCCTGTGTATTTTTTGGAAGGTCAGGGCACAGCATGTGCTGTAGGACAGTCAAGCAGTGCTGGAATTTTCAGAGAAATCTGAATTTCTGTCCATGCAAGGGGTTCCCAGCCCTGCTGCCCCCATTAATCCTCCCTCCCACAGCACAAACCAGTTGGGCTCTGGTGAAACCCAGCTCTGAACTGGTGTTTATGGTGTGCTCTGCCCAGGTGGGCAGTGGGAGCTCAGAAATCCTGGGTTGATGTGAATTTTGCCAGCAATTGGCAGGGAAATACCTGTTTGATCCTATTAACTCTGCAGAAACCTGTGTGGTTTTAATTGTCCTTCCCAGCTGTGCTGAACCCATCACTGTTTGTCCTTTTCCTAATGAAGGATTTCTGAGAACATTTTTTTTTTCCTTGTTCGAGGTGAATCCTCAACCACCCTTAAACCAACCAGGCAAAACAAAGCTTTAAAAACCCACCTTGATTTGGGACAGTTTTTTCAATCCTCCAAGGCAGATGATGGGATCTGTGTACCAGAGGCTTTGCAGGATCTCATAATAATTATTGCTTTAATTGCTCTCCTAAAGACTCTCAGCTGCCAGAAGTTTCTGGTAGATCTTACCCAGAGCTGCTGTTCTGCTGCAGATGAAGATTTTGAGTCCTTCTGATGGGAAGGGGAGGATGGGGCAGTGTCCTCCTGCACCTCTGTTAGTTCTGTGGGGTGGGGAAATGAGCTGCTGGCATTTGCAGTTGAGCCAGTGTTAAAAATAATGATTAAAAATTATGATGTCCTTCCAAAAAATGCCATTTTAAAAGTATTTTAATTGTTAGAGAAGGAAGCAACAATCTCCTCTCTGTGTATAAATAATTGGGTGTTCTCTTCCTGGGTATGGAGAAAGTTGGGATGAGGTTTTCCAGTTCTCCTGAAGTTTTTGTAACCAACAGCTCTGATTCTTCAGCTCTGCTGAGCCTCTCTGGAAGGACCCCTGTCGTGGCTAGAAACAGGCTTGGAGCAGAGGAAACTCAGCTCAAGCCATGAAGCAAAGCTGTCTGTGTGAAACAGACAATTCCCACACAGGGAACCAAACCCAGGCCTGGCCTCAGGACCAGTCTGGCGTCAACAGAAGAACAAGAACGTAAAACAACCCTCACCTGCACTAAACAACAGCAGTGCCCTCTCACAATTGGTTAGGATAACTGTTCACACCTTTTAGCCTGGGGTGTGTTAAAGTTAGAATTTTATCCAATGGGATTTTGCTTTCCACGATGTACTTTATACATGGAGTGTAATTTCTTAATAAAAACCACCTTTTTTTTGCCTTCTGGATTTAACTGGAGTCTAGACCCCGGGCAGCTGAGCCCTCTGCCCTCTGCTAAGTGCTCTCTCCCTGCAGGTCATCGTGGGCAGTATTTTTGAGGTCATTTGGGCTGCAGTGAAGCCGGGAACCTCCTTTGGCATCAGCGTCCTGAGAGCCCTGAGGCTGCTGAGGATCTTCAAAGTCACCAAGTAAGTGCAGCTCCCTCAGCACTCACAGCACCTTTGAGCACCCAGGAAAATCCCTGTCCCCAGCTCTGGGGCCACGAGGGGTGCTTTTCACTGTTATCACCAATAAATCCATCATTATGTCGCTGAAAAATCAAAAATAATAATAAAAAAAAAAATCCACGCCCCAGACGCCTGGCACAAAAGCCCTGCCTGTCCCAAGCTCCAGGGTCTGCCCTGGAGGGCAGGAACAGATTAAAACTGCAGATGCAGAATTCCCCTTTCCTTGGCTGGGCAGGTGGGAATTTTGGGAATCCCTGAGCCTGTAATTGCAGCCATAAGGAATTTTAAGAGCCTTTTCATTCTCCAGCCTCATGTCCAGGTTTGTCTGCCCGTGCTTACTCAGGGGGCTGCAGGATGATGCCCTTCTTTGCTTTATTTGGTTAGGCTTGTTTAAAACAAAGATCTTGTGTTGTCACTTTTATTTGGTGGTAAAAAACCCCAAGTTTTATTTTCTTTCTAAGTCCCAACAACTTCCCACTGATCTGGTGACAATTCCTTAATTGGCAATGACAGCCAATCCTGACAGGGCTGACAGGACAATAGCCTTTATTTTGCTTTGGTTTTAAGCTTGTTTAAAACAAAAATCTCATGTTATCACTTGTATTTGGTGGTAAAGCCCAAGTTTTATTTTCTTCCTAAGTCCCACCAGCTTCCCACTGATCTGATGACAATTCCTTAGGCATTGAGGCTCTGGAAAAGCAGCTTCCCTGGGGATTGCTGGGTGCTAATCCTGGGGCTGAGCCACTGTATTGACACAAATCAAAACCAATGAGGTTGGAAAAGACTTCAGGATCTTGGAGTCCAACCATTCCCAGCACTGCCAAGGCCACCACTGTCCCCAAGCGCCACCTCTGTTAAATCCCTGCGGGGATGGGGACTCTCCCACTGCCCTGGGCAGCTTTTTCCAAAGCCTGACCACTCTTCCCATGAAAAATATCCAACCTCAACCTCCTCTGGTGCAACTTGAGGCTGTTTCCCCTTGCTCCCTGGGAAATAAATCCCTATTTAATTAACTATTTTAT